>JAODAL010018914.1:0-73422 GCA_025379985.1 Phyllomedusa bahiana | reverse complement strand
CCACACTTTCCAAAACCTCACCTCTAACCTGTCACCTCCTACTAAAAAAATATTTCCCGAATCCGCTATTTCTTAACTCTGAAAGCACAAAAAAGAATGCTCGTAATCTCCCGCCCTCGACTACTGCTACATCCTTCTATGTGGCCTCCAGCAAGCACCAATGCTCCCATCCAAAACCATCCTTAACTCTGCTGCCCGTCTGATTCACTCTCTCCTTTGCTATCCCCTGCCTCTCCCCTCTGCCAATCCCTTCCACTGGCTACCCATTGCCCAGCGAATCCTGTTCAAGTAGCACTCTTGACTACAAGGATCTCCACAACCTCTCCCTTAATATATCTCTGCTTAACCTCTAAATACCTCCCCTCACGACCAACCTCCGTCTCACCGGACCCTTTCCTCTGCTCTCAACTTATTACCTCCTCACATAACCGTCTCCAAGACTTCTCTCGTGCTTCCCCACACTTTGGTAATCACTGCCCCAACAACTCGACTCTCTATCAACCGGCTTCAAATGTAACCTGAAAATACCTCTTAGAATTGCCTATAACAAACATTAACTGGTGTTGCACTGCTCGCCCACAAACATTGTCGTGCCCACACCTCTGTATCTTCACCCTTCCCAGTAGATTGTAAGCCCTCAAGGGCTGGGACCTCCCTCCACTCTGTACCAGTTGTTAGCACTTATTGTACTTTGTAATTGTTTGACCAACATGTTGTTTATGTACCACCTGAAATGTACAGCACCGCCTGGCAAGCAAGGGAGCTCCAAAATATTGATAACGAATAATAATAATAATAATAATAATAATAATAATAATGTGTCCTCAATAGCAGCATACGGCTGTGAGATGTGGTTGCTCAAGAAAGAAGACAAAAGTAAAGTTGATGCTTTTGAGTTGTAATGCTGGAGAAAATATTTATGATCCCCATGGTCAGCTATGGTTACCAACAAACATGTTTGTGTTCCTTTAAACCCAGAACCCAGAACTGTCCTTGGAAAGCAAGATCAACAGACAAAAACTGATTAGTGTTGAGCGATTACGTTGGCTATCGACATCGGGCGGGATAGTCGATAGTCCGGCCACCATCATAAGGTTTTTCGATTAGTGAGCAGTCGATTATGAGCGATGACCTTTAAAGTCTATGGCGAGAGCAACAACACCTTCATTCTTACACCCAAAACAGGGCTGGAGAAGCTGGAATTAACAGCCACCAACAGTCAATTGGATACCTGTAATCTTTAGGCCACAACACTTAGGCTATTAAAAGCCACAGAAAAAAGTCAAACACCATTTCACTTTACCTGTCTTGTACCACAGTTGACCTTAAACCTCGCATCAGCCTCAACAAATTTAAAAAGTGCCAGAAAGGCAGTATATTTGAACCATCATTTTACTTGTACTGGAACCATTGACTATCCCTGTCCTGGGATCACAAGCATGAGCCCCAAAAAAGCATGACACCCAGATTAAAATGGCCGGAAAAAAAGGAGTCTTTCAACCACCATTTTAGTTGAACTGGCATTGACTATACCTGTCCTGGACCGCAGTATGCACCAATTAAACCTGTTCTGACCTCCAGATTAAAAAGTTGCAGGGAAATAACGGAGTCTTTGAACCACCATTTTAGTTGAACTGGACCCCTAACTATATCTGTCTGTACCGCATGAATGACCATTAAACCTGTCTGACCCCAACAGATTAAAAAGTGGCGGAAAATAGGAGTCTTTCGACCACCATTTTAGTTCGAAAAGGGACATTGACACAACACCCTGTCCTGGACCGCAGCATGTAGCCTTAAAACCTGTCTGACCACAGTTAAAAAGTGCCGGTATAAAAGGAGTCTTCAACCACCATTTAGTTGAACAGGACATTGAAATACCTGTCCTGGACCGCAGTCATGACCAATAAACCTGTCTGACTCCCAGTTAAAAAGTGCCGGAAAAATCGGAGTCTTTCAACCACCATTTTAGTTGAAATGGACATTGACTATACCAGTCCTGGGCCACCAGCATGAGCCCAAACCTGCATGACCCCCAGGTTTTTGTGGCCGTGACCTGGCGAGGACGAGGAGGTAAGACTGCTGGATGAGGTTGCATTAACACTGAAGGACGATTGGCACGACGGCTGTTCGTTACTGAGATCACAGGGCCATGACACCAGCACAATTGACAAGGCCTGACGGTCCTGCAACTGATGATCCCTGGCATGCGGTTGTCCGCCAGCATGGAAGGAGCACCTTCTCTCGTACCTCTACTCCAATTTCCTACCCCCTCTTTGCTAGCTTACCCACCTGAATTTCGCCTTCCATGATCAGAAATATACAAATCTTGAGAAGATATGGAAGAGTTTGGAAAGGTCATCTTATTAAAAAGACGGCAAACTCAACCCAGCTATTCTCAAATCCCTCAAATCAATACAAAATTGCTGGACTTCAAATATAACTGCAAAGTAGATCTATCAAACAAAGATGGAAATGAAAAACGCCAAAGTCGAAAAAAACAAGTATCTGAAAATGTATTCGGATTATAAAAGGTATTTTTTGGCACATATCAATTAACCTGTGGTAACTACACAAAAAAAAAAATTGCTGGTCAAATCTTAAACTGCAAGGTGGTCTATCAATAAATCTGGACTGGGCAAAAAGTGCAAAAAAACACGGTATCCTGTAATGTATTCGGATAACTAAAAGGTATTTTTTGGCATCTATCAATTCTCCCTGTGGCTAACTACACAATGCTGGATTCAAACATTTAACTGCAAGGTGGCTCTACATCAACAAATATGGACTGGCCAAATGTGCAAAAAAACCACGGTTCTGAATGTATTCGGATAATAAAAGGTATTTTTTGGCAAAACCCCCCTATCAATTCAACCTGTGGTAAACTACAAAAATTGCTGGATTCAAATTTATCTGCAAAGGTGGTCTCATCAACAAATCCCTTGGGGGACTGTGCACAAAGAGCAAAAAAAAACCGTATCTGTATTGTATTCAGATAATTAAAGGTATTTTTTGGACACCTATCAATTCACCTGTGGTGATTACTAAATTGCTATATTCAAATTTAACTGCAAATGTAGATCTATCAAACAAAGCTGGCCTGCGCCATAAGTGGGGGGGGGGGGGGGAAAAAACATGTATTATGAATGTATTCGTGATAATATAAGTATTTTTTGGCACCTATCTATTCACCTGTGGTGAGACTTAAAAAATTGCCAGTTATTCACATTCTAAGTGCAAGGTGGCTCAATGAACAAAGCTGTAGTGCGCAAGTCAAAAAACACGTATCTGCAAACTTATTCGATATTACAAGGTATTTTCTGGCACCCTATCAACCTGTGCGGACTTTGCTGGATCTAATTTAAGTACCAAGGTGATCATATCAACAAAGGTGGAAAGGGGAAAATTGAAAATGAACACCTATCTGAAATGTTATACTGATAATAAAAAGTGGAGTTTTGCACCTAACCAATGTGACCTGCAGTTCCTAGAAAAGATGTGTATCCTATAAGTTCAGCTGTCCAAATTGCCAGGAAATATCTCTCTCATTAGAACAAACTGTTAATCAATTAAAGCTTTGCAATGTCTACCATAAGTCTTGGTGAACTTTACTCCAGTATTCTTTATCTAGAGCTTGTCTGTGTTCTCACACGGGGGCCCCTCTCCGCTCCCCCCCGTGACGTTACACAGCGGTAGATGCTCCTTTAAAATTCGCTACCTAATATGATAAAATCTCTCAATCTCTAATCTAACAATTTGTAAGCGATCACAGCTAATAGTAGAGGTTTCTCTGTGAAGCACAACTATAATAATTTCGCGAGCTGTTTGCGACAAACAAACGCAGAAGCGCACGTCACTTCTCGCTCTGAGACGCTGGGAGGACACTGAGGCCCCTGAACAAGGAAAACGCTGTTCTATGTTAAAACGAGGTCATGTTATTTTTCCAGCCAATCGCAACCATACAATCCACAGTCATGAAGTCGCACACTACATCTCACCCTGCTTATTCTGTAATCTGAATTTCTGGCCGCCCAAAATTGGGACTGGGCAAGGCCGAAATGGCGGCGATCTTAAAAGATGATGCACAGATTTTAACCTAAATTATCGCATGATCTAAAAAATCCGATCACCATAAAAACTGTGTCGATTTCAACTTTGTCGATAATAATCGCTCAACACTAAAACTGATCTAAATTGGTCATGTGATGAGGGAGAATTTACTAGAAAAGCAGTTGCTGGTTAATAATAAAAGAAAACCAGGGAGACCAAAGGCCCATTTTTTGGATAACATCAAGAATTACATGGAAATTATCATAAAGCAACTGACAGTAGCTGTGGAAAACAGGAAAGCATAGTGAGACCTGACCTAAAGAGCATCCAAGGGTCAGACATAACTGAATGGATCGAAGAAGAGATTGCATGAAGCCCCCAAACTCCTTACTACCTGCATCGATAATTCTTAGTGCCCAAATCCAATTTTTTATTTCATTTTCCATTTCCCTAGAGCAAAGTCTTTAGCTGACTCCAGGGGCGTCGCTAGGCAGATTCATTCGGGGCACGAGCCCCGAAGGAAATCGCTGTGCCCGAGTTCGCGTCCTCCAGGCGCTGCCTTGGGGCCTGGAGCGTCCTGTGTGCGGGAGGCGCCCGCCGATGTCTCTGACTGAGCGGCCGTTTCACCAGCAGCGCGCAGTCAGAAGTCGGGCGAGGAGCAGGATGGATCGTACACGTCCTGTCTCCTCCCCTGTATGCCGGTTGCTCGCCGAGCGCCGTACCATACCATCTGAGCGTCGCAAGGGGCGTGACGCGCCGCCATTTCATCACCCCCTGCGACGCTGGGATCCTCTAAGCCGGCAGATAGACGGAAACAAGAGGGAGATCCCGGGGCCCCGCGAGAGGGCGTAAGCAGCGTGATGACATCACGCTGGCTTATACCGCTCTCAAGCTAGCAGGACCAGGACGAGCGGACCGGGCCTCATTAAGTAGAGTAGTTTTTTTTTATTTTATTTTTATTAGGTAAGGCGGCAAGACACTGGCTACAAGGGGGGCAGGGCTAAGAACTGGCTACAAGGGGGGAAGGGCAAGACACTGGCAACAAGGGGGAAGGGCAAGGCACTGGCTACACGGGGGCAGGGCAAGACACTGGCTACAAGGGGGGCAGGGCAAGACACTGGCGACCAAGGGGGGCAGGGCAAGACACTGGCTACAAGGGGGGCAAGGCAAGACACTGGCTACAAGGGGGGCAAGACACTGGCTACAAGGGGGGCAGGGCTAGACATGGTCTACAAAAGGGGGGGCCAAGACACTGGGCTACAAGGGGCGGGCAGACCACTGGCTACCATAGGGGGGCAAGACACTGGCTACAAGGGGGGCAAGACACTGGCTAAAGGGGGAACAGACACTGGCTACAAGGGTTGCATAATGGCTACAAGGGGCATAATGGCTACAGGGGCAAGGACACTTGGTTACAAGGGGGCATATGGCTACAGGGACAAGACACTGGCTACAAGGGGGCATAATGGCTACTGGGACACCACACTCGCTACAGGGGGCATAATGCCTACAGGGGCAAGACACTGATACAGGGGGCATAATGGCTACGGGCAAGACACTGGCTACAAGTGGGCATAATGGCTATAGGAGGCAAACACTGGCTACAGGTGGCATAATGGCTACAGGAGGAAGGTCAATGGCTACAGGGGGCATATTGGCTACGGGGCAAGACAACTGGCTACAACGTGGGCATAATGGCTACAGGAGGAAAGCACTGCGCTACTGGAGGCAAGACAACTGGCTACAGGGGGCAATATATGGCTAAGGAGGGCATGTCACTGGCTACAGGCGGGCATATATAGGATATGGGGGCATGTCAATGGCTACAGGGGGGCAATATATGGCTAAGTGGCATGTCACTGGCTACAGGGGGCATTTATGGATAAGCGGGCTTGTCACTCGTCCTAAAGGGGGGGCATGTCACTGGCTTCAGGGGGGCATGTCACTGGCTACAGGGGGCAATGCACTGGCTACAGGGGGGCATGTCACTGGCTACAGGGGGACAGATGTTAGCTAATGGGGCATATCACTGGCTACAGGGGGGCATATCCATGGCTACAGGGGGCATATTATGTGGCTATGGGAGGCAGTAACCTGGGTCAGGGGGCTAATATCCTGGATACAAGGTGCTTGTTACTAGGGCTACCAGGGGGCCATATTAACTGCCTTAACAGGGAGGCCGTTTACCTTGCTACAGAAGGGCAGTAACCTGGTCCTCTAGAGGGCGCTAATAAACCTGGCTAGTGGGGGCTTCAAACCTGGCTACTAGTGGCGTCACTACCAAGGCTATAGGGGCCCAATTATTTACCTACAAGGGGGTAATTATTACCATTTGGGGCACTATAGGTTGGGGTTTTTGTATTGAGATAGGAAAATCTGTAGAGAAATGATGATAAAATGAGGCCGTCGATTGATGTTTCTTTTTGTACATTTTTAAGTCGAAGAGTTGTGGACGGTAGAGGCGGTCATGCGTATCTGGCGCTCATGATGGAGCAAGAAGAAGAGAATACAGAGAAAAAATCCTTCAGAGCACGTCTTCCTGTATGTACACCTAATATGTCTACAACTGCTGTCGTACATCACTTATATTTCTCCTGAGCCTACTACAAAAGGCTTTCTCCCTGTAAATATACATCCGCAAGTTCACAATGGAGACGCAAAACAAAAAATTCCGTGTAGCACCCACGCCATACAACAGAATAACCTTAAGGGCCCGAGCCCCGGATGTTTTGGGACCCTAGCAACACCCCTGGCTGACTCGCCTGCAACAATGATTTGGGATGCACGAACCTGCAGTAGAACCAATCTATGTAAATGTGCTAATAGCAAGAGGAAAAAAGGAAGTGAAACATCCCATAAAATTTTCAAAACTGAACTCAAAAACAGAAACATTTTCCCAAATTAAAATACATCGATGCAAGATACATTTCTGTTCAGGTGCTTATGACCAATTAATATTTACACAAGAACAACATGGAATGAGCCCCCCTCTTTCAGGAGCCCCTGTACACCTGTCCTATTCACTTGTCAAGTTAAGTGTCAAGCCAGTGACTTGCATGGTAAGTAGGTGCTGACCTACTCGCTGTGTTCACCGTACTGTTTTCCTTTGTAGGATATCTAGTTTGAGGTTTGCATCTTCATGCTGCTACCACTTCCAGCACTGCTACATCCTGTTGTTGCTGGATAGTGTAAAGATGAGGAAGATGGTGTATGTAGGGGGGAGGTATAGGGTACCTTGCGGTGGTGTTAGATTGTGCCCGCCCGTTGCTCGTGACAACCACCTGCACCCCTAGGTTCCCCTGTCCCTGCTCACAGAGGGAGAGTATGTGGTGACGTTGGCGGCTCCTGTTGCCAGAGCCAACCACCCGCACCCTCAGGCTCCCCTGGTATTACTGGCAGAGGGGGGTTTTGGGGTGACTTGCCGTTGCCTGGCGCAACTACCCTCACCTCCAGATTCCCCTGATGTCCTCCGGGCCTTTTGGTATTGCAGGAGAGGTGCTGTGTGGGACCCTCTGTGATGTACCAACAAGGAAAAAAACTGAAAACAAACCTCGGGAGGAACGAGGGTTTATTCTTTTTTTGTAACGCGCGCCCGATTGCCCTTGGTGTTTTTGTTTACTTTGTAGCAGCTTCTTTAGATCCCTACCACGCAGCTTCTGGGGCTTCCTTTTGCCCCCCCATGCTTACCCCTTACTGTGGTGTCCATTTTGGTCCGACTGCTGGATCACCGTTGTTTTACCTTTGCCCCTTCTTCGACACTGTACAGGCAGAAGTGGGGTTCTGCCCCGGTCTCTCCCGGTTTCCTTGCTAAAAACTGTAACTATTTACAAGACTTCAGTCGATAAAACCCTTTCCTTAGCCTTCCAGGGAAACCTCCTCCCTTTCATCTCCCTAGAGAGGGCTGCGCTTTGCTTTTCAGTTCTCAGTGGCAGATTCTCACGCCCCTTTTCCCCTGTTCCCTCACCCGCATGATCCCCTTGCTGAGCTAGCCCCCCCCCCCCCCGGGTTTCTGGTTTAGTCGTGTTTGGGTGCCCCTGGAAAAACCCCATCTTTTTGAAAATTATAATTCTCCCCATTTTTGTTTCCCCGGGGTTTTGGCATAAAAACCTTTTAAACAAATTAAAAGTCTCCCCAGGTTATGGAAAGGGGGGTTTAGCCTTTTTTTTGGTTGGGTGGTCACAGGGTTGGGGGGGGGTTTTTTTTAATTTAACACAATGGGGGGTTTTTCCTTGGGGGGGGATTTTTTTAACAATTTCCCCTTGGTGAAGAGTGTTGTGTGCCCGAGTTTCCTTTCAAAGGTGTTTTGTCTTTTGATCTTTTGTTAAAACCCCCACTTGTTTTTTGTTCTGCTGTTTCTGTTTTGGACCTGGCTTTTGTTTTGTGAACCTGGGCGCCTGTCCTAAAAAAATGTCTGACCACTCCTTTCCCCCCCAATTGGTGCCTCTGAACCCTTGGTCAGTTTTGTGTGGTTATTCCCGGGGAACCTGCTTTGGTGTCAAGGGCTCTAGTGAAAGCCTGGTAGTCACCTAGTTATGCTCCTCTAGGGAAAGGACCCCGGGGGGTGAGGGGGCCCAATTCCAAAATTGAATATTTAAATTTTTTCTACCCCGGGTTTTCCTGGTTTTTGCTTTTGGTTTTTGGGTTTTGGGTTTAGTTGTTATTTTTGGGGTTTTGTAATGGATTTCCTTCTGACGATTTTAAAATCTGCCTGTTTTTTTGTTTTTCTGGGGAAACCAAAACTAATTAAATTCACAAATTTAGTAGTGTTTCCCATGCATTCTTTTCTACGTAAATTGAAGATAATGTTTAAATACTTTTTTAAAAATTTTTTTTTTGAGACAAATTTTTAGGATTTTTAATTTTGTTAATTTTCCCTTTTTTTAAAAACCCACTGCCTTTTTAAAAAAAATTTCCTGTAATTTATTCTAAAATTGATTTTAGATTTGTTTTTACTAAAAAATTGGCCCAAAAAAAAATTTGTAAAATTAGGGAAAAATTCCCAAGGGTTTTTCTTTTTTTTTTTTATTAAGTGCCTTTTGAAACTGTTTTCCCTTCCCTTTTATTAAAAAAACTTTTTTTTAAATTGGGTTTAAAAAAATTTTAGGGCCCAACGGGGTTTTTTTTTTAAAACCCCTTATCCCCCCCCCCCAATTTTCATATCATAGGGGAAGGGCCCAAAATTTCCTTTACAAATGTGTGATTATATGTGAGTTCTCCCTAGTTTTTTTTTACAAACCCCCAAATTTTTTTTAGGGAAAAATTTCCCTTTAATTATTTTCACCCTCATGAGGTCCAAGTGGGGAATTTCCCATTGTGCCCTTAGGAGCGGACTTGCAGGGGAATTTAAAAAGACCTGGTTTATTCATTTTAATACTTGGGGAAAGTCAGTTTTTGAAAAAACCAAGGGTTTTTGGTTTAAAATTTTTAGGAGTTTTTTTTTTAAAAGGGAAATTTTTTTTTTTGGGGCCCAAATTTGTACTATAAATGTAAAATTTGGGTAAAAAAAAAAACTTTTTGGTTTTGAAATTTTGAAAAAAATTTTTTTTTAAAAAAAAGGGCAAAATGTACAGGGTGTGGCAGCAAATCCCTTATTCTTTCCCCCAAAATTCCCCCCAAAAAAACCGGGCACATTTTGGACAAAAAAGAAAATATCAAAAAGGACATGGGAAATTTGGAAAAAGCTTTAAATGCAAAAATAAGAAATTAGGGGAAAAAAATGAGGTTCTTTGTTCAAAATTCGGCCAGCTGTTTAAACCCACTTCCGAAACTTCACCGGGACCTCAGGCAAGTGGGCCCCTTACGTTTAAACATTTCCCTCTATTGGGCCCTATTGGGGACCAGAACACTTCGGGAAGCGAAGGGGCCCCTTGTTAAAAGCACTGAAACTGATTTAAAAACCTGATTTTTGATTTTATGAAAGGGGAGTATTTGGGGGACTCCATTTTGGGTTTTTTACCTCCCCCCATTTCCCTCATTTTTTAAAACCCCAGTGAGTGTGCTTTTGAACAGGTCTCTTCGCTTCCTGAAGTGGGGCTGGCCCTGAATAGGCCCCAATAGAGGTAACATTTGGTTTGGGACCCACTTGCCTGAGGTCCCGGTGAAGTTTCGGAAGGGGGGCCTTAAGCAGTTCGGGCCAGAATTTGTGAAAAAAAACCATCATTTTTTTCCATATACGGGGGGGGGGTTAGCAGTAATGTTTTTTCCCAAAAATTTCCTATGTCCTTTTTGATTGTTTCTTTAGAAAATGTTGTGCCACTTTTTTTTGGGGTTTTAATTTTATTATTTTTTTTGGGGTTTTGGCATTTGTAAGGGGGTTCCCAAAGTTTGTTTGTTTTTTTTAAACTCTTTTTTTTCCTCAAAACTTAAAATGTTTGGGTCTCAAAACAACAAGTGTTTTTTGGGGGTTAAAGTTTTCCTTGCAAAAAAAGTCCTTTTAATTTTTTGTCCTTTCGGGGGCCTTAAAATTTTTTATTTTCCCCTCTTGTTTGGGCTGCTCAGCCCTAGGGGCGATGTGAGTTTGTTTTCCTGAAAGGGGGGCCAAGGTACGGGGGTTCCCTTTTCAGGGGTTTTGAAGAAAGTGGGCCTTTTTTCAGCCCGATTAAATTTAACCCCAAGAAAAAGGATGGGGGTAAGGTTTCTTTGAGGGTGTTTAAAAAGGGTTATTAAATTTTTCAATGTTCTCAATGGTTTTCATTTAAATTAAGAACAAATTTAAAACAAAGTTGTGTTATCATTGACAAGTTAGACTTTGCTGAAACTGAAATTTCAAAAAAATTTTTGGTTTGACGGGCCAACCCTTTGTCTGTTTTTTGGTTATTTGGGGGTTTTTAGGTTTTTGGGGAATTTGATTTAAGGGTAACTTGGGTTTTCCCCCCCCCCTTATTTTTAAAAACCCCATTTTTTGTGTTTTTATTTTCATTTGGTTGGTAAAAAAAATTAAAAAGTGAAAAATTTCTTTGTGATTTTATAAAATTAGCCATTTTTAAAAATTTTCAAAGTTTTATTTTTAAATTTTGGGGTTTGTGGCCCTTTCGTTTGGGTTTTTTTGGGTGAAGGGTAAAAAATGAAATCCTTTTTGGGGGGTTACTTTTTCCTTGTGTTTTTTTAAGGGCTTTAAAATAGGGCAAATGGATTCCTTGTTTTTGTTAATTGGGTTTTAAAAAACCCCTTAAATGTTATTGAAAATTTATTTTGGGGCCCATTTTGCAAATTTTTCCCCCATAAATATTCTAAGTCTAAAAGAGTCTAATCAATTAACTGTCCCTTCTGTCTACCCCTTTTGTTACTTTTTATTTTTTGTTTCTCGGCCCCCCTTTCTTTTTCACTTTGTGTCCCCCTTTGGTTTTTTTTCCGGGGTTTTGTTTTTCACCTTTTGGTTTTCTATGTTTTTTTTCCCCTTTGGTGTTCTTTAGTCTTTTTAATTGCCAACTGAACACTCACTACCTGCCGCATTACGCTTGACCGTCCAATAAAAAAGGGAGAATAAAAATGTTTCCCTTTAAAACGTGTATAAAAAAAAGCTTTATTTATCATAAGTAGGGCTTTAGGAATGGCATGTTTGCGTTCCCCTTTTCAGCTAAAAACCCCCCAGCCGGCAGGGAAACTTTGCCCCACAAAACCAACAGGCTGAAAAAGCTAAAGTGCACCCGTGAGGTTACAGCAAAGGGGGAACCCTAAACAAGCAAAAAAAAACCCAAAACCGCTTTTCAGAGACTATCATTTTTCCTTCGGGCGGGGCCGAGTGGAAGGGGACCCATTTTTTACTCTAAAAGCGCTTGGTTGTTTTTGGGGCCCAAAAAAAGGGCAGTCAAAAATTTGGGCTGATGTTTGTTTGCTGCAGTACATATACCGGGGGCCCCTGTGTGGGGAATCTTACTCCCAAATTTTTTAATTTCTGCTTTTTTTCGGATTCCAAAATATGGCACCCATAGAAACCCCCTATCCACACACACAAAGATAGTCATATTCTGTCAGTTGACTCACATTTCTTTGCTACAGAGGGGCAAAATTTTTTTTTTACGTATTATGAAAATTATTTGAAACTAAAAAAAATATGACCTTACACTAAAAAAAAATAGTATGTGCACATTATAAAGAGAGAACACAAAACATGTAAGTACCACTTATAGCATGTGCATCTCCTCTGTGTAAGGATGAGAACCCAGAAAAGAAGAGGGGGTAGATTCCCCGGTTTCCTTCCGATTGGGAGTTTTTCTTACCTTTCCCTTCCCTTTTCCCCCCTTTATTATATATATATATATATTTATTTTATATATTATATATATTTATTTTATATATAATATATATATTATATATTTATATATATATATATTTTATTTTTTTTTATTTTTTTTTATTTTTTTTTTTTTTTAAATTGGATAACTCTTTTCAGCTAATTTAAATTTTAAAAAAATTTTGCCAAAAAAAAAACAAGCTTTTTTACCGGATCCCAAACTTAAGAAATACATACTTTATTAGAAAATCAAAATACAAAAATAAAAAAACAATAGCAAATATAAATAAGTAAAAAAGCTAAAACTGAGAGTGCTATGGGGCAAATTTCCACCCCGGGAAAATATGCAAAATTACATTTAAACCTTAAATATCAGAATTCCCCCGGGCGAAAGGGGGGTTTTGGGGGAAATGTAGTTGGGGGCTTTTCTGCCCGGGGGTTTGTATGCTTTTTTCCTTTACTCTTTTTCCCCAAAGCTTTTTTTACTGGTTGTATGATGTTAGTGTATTTTATTACTGATGGGGTTTATATGGTTTTTTATAGTCTAGGGGGACTCCTTTTCATTTTTTTTATTTATACTATTGGCATGTTTTTTCTAAAAAAAAAATTGGAAAAACAAAAACCCATTTCCCAAAAGTACATTTAAATATGGCCCTTTGGGGGGTCCTGACTTAAGATGATTTAAATTAAAAAATTGCAGAGGGCTGCTGTAAAGAGTGTCTCTCTTCTTTAGATGATTAGGAATGACCACACATCACATAGTCACACACTGATTTCAATAGGGGGCATGGTTTGTGCCAGTTTTTGGTACATTTTCTATGTATTTTTTTTTTAGCCAAAGCCAGGACTGGAACACACAGGAAAAAGATGTATACATCCTTCCTTTACATTATCTGTTCTCTTTGAATCCACTGTTGGATTTGGTTAAAAAGTTGCACCAAATGTGCCCCGAAGGTTAAATATGTGATTTCAGACTAATGATTGTTTACTTTGGTACCCGCTCTATTACCCTGTCAGACAGGAACCCCGACATCATCCTCCAAAAAGAAATATTGCTTTGACTACAGGGACTGGAGTGGGAAAGTGCTGCCCACGTACAGTACATGCATACAAAAGGTACAATTTATCACACCTACTACTCAATACCAGCTCTTTGTTATTGGCAAAGGCCACTTGTGTAATATTAAGTCAAGTGATGCATGCTGTTTTTATGGGGGAAAATATCCCAACTGGCTGCAAGCTCATTTTGTATGTGATTTTCACTCAATTTAAACTCTGGTCTCCAGATGTAAAAGTCTAGAAGGTAAATCACTACATCACACTGTCTCTCAGTTTGTATTCTTGTTGGATAAAATGTATGATTCTGCTCTGCCGCTTCTATCCTGACAGATTGAAAAACAAACCTCACAGCTGTTCTTCATTAGGTGAAAGATCCCTCTATGTTAACATCTTCCTCTTTCCTAACACTTTCTAACATCTTCCTGTCTAGAATATCTATTAGTCTATATATAATGTCGCTGTGTGCCAAATATTAGCTTTCTTTTTTTCGCTTTAATTGAGCTAAAATTAAACTCATAGGTGTTGAAAAGCCTGTTTCCTTTTAGATTCACTGTACAGTGGTGTAGCGTTCCAGATAATGGCAATTCTGTTATGACTAAATTACTCAATAGGCGCCCCACCCCCACCCCCATATATGGCACTGTCCATACCTTCAATTTGTGTTCTTTTAAGGATTTGGGTTCATTTTCCATATCTGAAGATCTTCAGTTTGTTATTTGTGGTATAACAATCTGTTGTTAGTAAAATCATAGATAGGAAGCAGCTCACCACAGGTATTAAAGAGGACAGTGCATTCCTGTTTGTCTGTATTTTTAATAATTGTGTTCCCTGTGAAATAACAATTGATTGTGGAGCCTCTTCAGCTATAATTGTGTTCCTGTTTTATTTGTTTTAAAAGTTTATTTCTGAATCAAGTTGTTACCATTTTCAAATGAGTTTCTCCCCGCTCCAGTTGATTCTGTCAGCACTGATCAGACAATGCTAGACTGTTCAGGGAATCCCTCCCCCCCCCTAATTGGTAACACCTCGCTGACAGATTGCTTAATCAGTAATTAAAAAATGAAGTTAAACAAGTGTAGAAAATTTTTAAAAAAAAAGTATTATTTTAATATATAATTTTTATATATATATATATATATATATATATAATATATAAATTTTTTATATATATATATATTAAAATATATATAATTATTCTAGCAAAAATTTTTGGGGCATGCAAAATTATGGCCCGGCAGACTGCGGCAAGTTTTGATATACGACCAGAGCCAGGGCAACACATTTTGGTGCCCTAGGCAAATGGATCAAATAATGCCCCCCATTATAAACAAATATTAAAAGGTCAAATCCCCCCAACCTTTTGTCATTTTCCAAATAAAAAAAATATGAAAAATGTTACACATAATTGGTATTGCCGCATGAGTACAATCCAATCTATTAAGATATTACATCATTTATTCCATACTCTAAACACCATAAAAGAAAACAAAAATTCAGATGAAATTTGGTTCTACATTTATGGTACTTAGCTTGTATCAACCTGCAGAATACAGACAATGCATCATTTATACCAAAGATTGAACGGTGTAAAAGAAAAAAAATCTGCAAACAAGGCGTAAGTATGTTTTCTTTTCACATTTTGCCCCACTTAGAATTTTTTTGTGGTTTCCCAGTATATTATCTGGTACAATGAATGACACCATTAAAAAATACATCTTGTTCCACAAAATAAAAGGCCTGATATGTTTATGTAGCTGGAAAAATAAAAAAGCTATGGTTATGGGAAGGTGAGGAGGAAAAAATGAAGACCCATATTATTTTGACTGTGATGGGTTAAGGAGTTAAAAGTATTTATTTTCTGTGACTGCAGCTGAGGAATGAGGGGCAGCATCAGAGCAGTGATGACAAATCTTATAAAGACTAGCTGTTCAAACTGCAACCCAAAACCCATTTATTGATCACATAGTACCAACACACTAATTTAACCACTATATAAAAAGACACATGTGCATGGTTTTCTCCCTATCTGACATGAAATCAGAATAAACCTTACCCATTCACATAGCGCAGTTTTGGTGCCTTTATTACCAGCAAGCTTCTTTCAGTTGTCTAAATTGTTCAGAAAGGTGTTTCAATTAAGTAATCAATTAAGTAATCAATTACTGTGTATGAAGTCTTGTGGATTACAAATACACTAATTGATTACTCACATTCTAAAGAGTTTAGATAAGTGAAAGAAGCTTGCTGGTAATAAAGGCAGTTTTATTGGAGCGCAGTTGAAACTGCACCAAAACTGCGCTGTGTGAAAGCTCCCTTTAAACAAACATTTATTGGGCCTCATGTATGAAAACTGTCTATTTCTAAGACTTTCTTTGTTGCCCATAGTAACTAATCAGAGATCCCCTTTCATTTCGCATAGTGTTCTAAAAAAAATGAAAGGGGAGCTCTGATTGCTTGCTACTGGCAACAAAGAAAGTCTTAGAAATAGGCAGCTTATATTCATGTCCCCTAATGTGTCTAATACACGGTGTGCCAAAACGTTCCAAATTGTGGAGAATTTTACAACAGATTCTAGACATAAACATTTGGTAGATCTGTCCCAGAATGTTATGTTATCTCTGGTCTGTCTATCTATCTATCTATCTATCTATCTATCTATCTATCTATCTATCTATCTATCTATCTATCTATCTATCTATCTATCTATAAATGAGCTGGCATCTGTGTCCTGTGCTGGATGAAGCAGTGGCTCAGATGTCTGATGACAACCAGGACCCTGTTCTAATGGCAAAGAGTAGACATACCTCAAATCCAACCTGTTTAACCCGTTTGATGCTACAGTGAACAGTGATCATTGCATCTACATACAGTATTTTTATAGGGAGTTGATTCCCTTTCTGATCCCATTGGCATCCCCTACAATGTGTTCCCAAGGAGCTGATGGTTTTATGTGGTAACCGGAGACATAATGAAGGCTTCCAGGTCTGAATTTTGTGTTTGCTTTTTAGGCCCTGTCAGAAGGTGTAGTAGGGTCCCTGGCAGCAGGGCCGCCAACAGAAATTTCAGGGCCCCATACAGCTGAAGCACCTGAGCCCTCCCCCCCTGTAAACCCCGCCCCCAGCAGCCCGCTCGCCCCGCCCCCACCAACCGATCGCACCGCCCCAGCAAACAAAACGGCCTCTAGGACATAAATGCGCCCATTTTACCACATAATACAGTATGCAAAAAAGAACTGTATTGTGTAGTACAATAGCAAGAGAGTCACATATCTGTATCTCACACATCTGTCAGTCTAACATATCATAGACACAGGGCTAAGTAGCTCCATCTATATCCCCCTCCACCCAAATACAATATCCCCTCCACCCACATACAATATCCCCCTCCACCCACATACAATATCCCCCTCCACCCACATACAATATCCCCTCCACCCACATACAGTATCCCCTTCCCCCCACATACAATATCCCCCTCCACCCACATACAAGAAAAAAAGTGCAGCTCCTATCACACAGTCAGGTGTTCCCTCACTCTTACAATCAGGGACAAGTGTACACTGCCACTAAACTAGTGCCAATATAACCTACAACACTACCATGACCACATAGAGGTCCAACACCAGCTCAGGTATAACCTACAACACCACCATATAGAGACCACATAGAGGTCAGACACCAGCTCAGGTATAACCTACACCCCCGCCATATAGAGACCACATAGAGATCAGACACCAGCTCCGGAATAACCTACAACACTGCCATATAGAGACCACATAGAGGTCAGACACCTGCTGGGGTCACATCACATTACAGTGAATACAGCACTGATCCAATATAGAAGCAAAATAACCCCTGACATCTAGGGACTCACAGGAGACGTCCTATCTGATGAGTCATTCTCTTGAGTTGTTCTTTTTCCCCTCTCTTCTGCATCTGTTCCACACCGTCATGGTGACTTGTCCCGGCCACAACTCATCCCTGCAGAAATTACACACAAATATCTTAGAATCCTCAATTTTCAAGCATCTGTTTACCTATTCCCACCTCTGTACAAACTTCCCAGGGGTGGGAGAGTGAATACAAGCCATAATTTAGAGGTCTAGTATCCTAAGGGGTTGGAGGGTAGGGAGAGGACTAACCCCCTGAAGATTATGCTACAACTATGGGCTGCTCCCCTAACAATTATATTACCAGGTAGGTAGACAAGACCCTAGGTAGGTTGGCAAATGTGCAAGGCCCCAGGTAATTAGACAGGCCCTATTTAGGTAGGTAGACCCCCGCGGATAAGTTGGTAGGTCATCCCCAGGTAGGTTGGTGGGTACCTAGCCACGAGTCTCCTTTAGTTTGTAGGCAGTCAGGGCCCCCTTTATGTTTAGGTAGAGTCAGGGCCCCCATTTATGTTTAGGTAGAGTCAGGGCCCTCCTTTATGTTTAGGTAGTCAGGGCCCTCCTTTATGTTTAGGTAGTCAGGGCCCTCGTTTATGTTTAGGGAGCCAGGGCCCTCGTTTATGTTTAGGTAGCCAGGGCCCTCCTTTAGAGGTTAGGTAGCCAGGGCCCTCCTTTAGAGGTTAGGTAGTCAGGGCCCCCTTTTAGAGATAGGTAGCCAGGGCCCCCCTTTAGAGATAGGGAGCAGGGCCCCCATTAGAGATAGGTAGCGTCAGGGCCCCCTTTAGAGATAGGTAGCGTCAGGGCCCCCATTAGACATAGGTAGCAGGGCCCCCATTAGTGATAGGTAGCAGGGCCCACATTAGTGATAGGTAGCAGGGCCCCCTTTAGTGATAGGTAGCAGGGCCCCCTTTAGTGATTGGTAGCAGGGCCCCCTTTAGTGATAGGTAGCAGGGCCCCCATTAGTGATAGGTAGCAGGGCCCCCATTAGTGATAGGTAGCAGGGCCCCCATTAGTGATAGGTAGCAGGGCCCCCATTAGACATGGGTAGCAGGGCCCCCATTAGTGATAGGTAGCAGGGCCCCCATTAGTGATTGGTAGCAGGGCCCCCTTTAGTGATAGGTAGCAGGGCCCCCATTAGTGATAGGTAGCAGGGCCCGCTTCCTTATACATATAAAAAAAAAAAAAAAAAAAAAAAAAACTACCACTTACCTGAGCCTCGCTCCCGCCGCGCCGAGATGCTGCCGGCGCCTGCCGCCCTGCATTGGCGGCGCGGTGAGGGCCGTCACCGCGCCGCCTATGTCACTAGTAGGGGCCGGCGTCCGGCAGGCTAAAGGCCTCACGCGTTCAGCCTGCCGGGGAGATCAGCGGAGCGCAGCGCTAGTGGCGCTGTGCTCCGCTGACACCACGCAGCTCCGGGAGTCGGGGACATTAGTCCCCGGCTACCGGCCCGGTCTCTGGGCGCTCGGGACGCAGGGCCCGGACGTGCAGAGACCGGATGCGCGGCCGGGCCCCGGGGAGCGACGGCACTGCCTCACTGTGGGCCAGCCGGAGCCGGGTTCGACGGGCCCCCTTATTCCACAGGGCCCCATACGGGAGTACCAGCTGTACCCCCTGTATGGTGGCCCTGCCTGGCAGTGTTACACTGACAGGTATAATTTAATGCACTACATAAGAGAAGTGTTGTATTATATGAGCACTCAAATGAATGCATGCTTAGGTCCCCTAATGGGAGTAAAAAAAATATTTTAAAAAGTTTAATAAAGATATACATAAAAAAATCAATGTAAGATAAAAAAAAACAGAAATTCCAATTTTTCCCCTAACAAAATTCCTATTTATAGAAAATAAAAAGAATAAACAAAACCTATTGATGAATTTTATCATTACAACCATACATAACCCAAACTACACAATTATCCCTATATTTAAAATAAATAAGGCCAACATCAAATCTTTTGCTAATTTTCTTCCAAAAAAAATATAAATAGAAAGTGATCAAAAAGTGCTATGTATCCAAAAATGGTACCAATGAGAACTAAGGGAGTTGTATGATTGAGTTTTTCACCCTTTTATGGAGTAAAAAGCGCCAAAATAAGCTAATGTCTAATGTCAATGTCTAATGTGCCAAACGAATGTGTTAGACGCATCGTTCTTAAGACTCGACATTTTCTAATACACATAACATGAAGGGGTGTTCTGGGGTCTGCCTGAGCATGAGGAGTCGAAGTGGAGATAGATTTGCTGTTAGGGAAAAAAATGTCCGATATTTCTCAACTTACACCAGTACATTAATAAAAAGTAATTTCTGATTATTATTAAACTATATAAAATTACATTATTTAAATTTAATAAAAAATGTTATAAAAAATTAATATAAAAATACATATTATCTCAAAAATGTTTTAAAAAATCCTATAAAATGTAGTTAAAATTAATAGAATCTAAAACTAATTTTACATTAAATAACCCACTGATGTTGTTGTTCAGATTTTTTAATTTTTACTACATTAAAAATTAGATTAGTACCATAGTTTCTATTCACTGACATGCTATTCTAATGACTTTTCTTTTATTTCCAGTCTATCTATAGCCTTTATACATGTTTGGCACATTTCTTATGCGCCTAAGTCCCATAATGCGTCAAACACATAGACAAGGTGCGATGAACCTTAGATAACTTTTATGAACACACAAAAACCACTTTCATAGATTAAGGCGCATTTGACACTGAAAAATAGATGCAAAAATGCACTTCGATCCGCATAGTTCCATACATGTCTCCCTAAAAGTCATCCTACAAAAAACAAGTCCTCATCCAGATCTGTCAACAGAATAATAAAAATGTTGTAGGTCTTGGAACACAGAGACCCACAAACAATTTTTTATTTTATTTAAAAACTATTTTTATTGTACAAAACAAATGGAAAAAACCATATAATGATAGTATTGCCATAATCATACTGGCCTACAGAATAAAGTTATCACAGTATGTTTACCATATGGGGAATGGCGTATATTTAAAATGAAAAAAAAACTGTGACAGAATTACTGTTATTTGTGCCCCAAGACTGTGCTATTAAAAAGTAAAACCAGACTTATTAAAAACAAGTCCTCATGTGACTATTTTGAAAGAAAAATAAAAAAGCTATGGCTCTTGTAATGTGATGATGAACCAAATGGAAAAAAAAATCACTTGGTCCTTACAGGGTTAAAGACCTTAAAACAATTTACTGAGTCATGTTGGCTTTGTTTTTATAGAGGAGGATATTTTCCTTATTCTTCTATTCTTCAACTGTTTCTTATTGCCCATATATAATGACAATAAGGCAATGTTCACACGGTTTATTGCCGACGTAATTGCGGAGACGTATTTCGCCCCGCAATTACACCGGCAGCCGTGCAGGGGGGCGGGGCGGGGGGCGCGCCGGCCCCAAAGACACTCGTTGTTCACGGTGCGTACACGCCATAAATAATGTGCATGTCATTTTCTCCCCCCTCGGTGGATTCGCCTATCGGGGAGAAGAGACAGAATCCATAGTTCTCTATGAGAACTGTGGATTACCGTAATGACTGGGACGGATTCCAGCCGTACTGCAGCGCAAGTCCGGCGCGGAGTACGGCTGCAATCTGTCCCAGAATAAGCCGTGTGAACGAGGCCTAACAAGACAGAATGTAAAGCAACATAAAAAGTAAATAAATAGCTGAGTGCATCTTAAAACCTCTTTTATTCTAAAATTGCTCTACAAAAATAGTGAGTACAGGAAGAGGACATCATGGAAAAAAATGCTTCTTTTTCTATATTTTAACATAGACTTTCTTAGAATTCAATCCAGTATATCGTGAAAACCAAGCTACATCACTGGTATTAGCGATGCAACCGACATATTCATAGGTCACTCAACATTCATTCTCAAGCAATCATATGACTTTTGATAATAATATACAGTTATAGAGTTATTATTGGAGTGTTAGGGTATGTGCAAATGGCATGCTGAATCCGTCTGAACATACCCTTTTAGATGCATGTTTGGATCTGTCTGTCGGACCCCAAACGGACCCAAACACGCATCTAATAAATAGCAATGTGATTTACATTGCTTTTAGCTTGAAACACGCATCGACGTTCACATGAGTGATCGCCAATGCATGTCTCACTGCGGCTTTCAGATCCGTCCCGCAGCGGGAGCCCTGTTTCAAACTAAAAAGTGCGATCCTGCTGCATCCAACACGCATCCAAACATGACATACATGTTGGATACGTGTTGGATCCAATTGACACTGCGTTTTGGGATGCGAATTTCAGATCCAACACGGATCCAAATTGGTATCCCAAAACGCTGTGTGTACACCCCCATATACACAGTATTGGAGATGTCCCACATGGGGTTGTGAACCTGGTAAAATAGACAAAACATGTGTAGACAGAATATGTGTTATTTTTTTTATAAATTACTCATATTGTAAGTCAGTTATTGATAATGTGTTCAATGCAAGTAGCTTTACACTATGTAGTGAGTACAACCTGGAAGCCAACACTCATGCAGCTCTATACCTTTCCTTTAATGTTCAATGATTATTAAATATTCATTTTGCAGGAATGAAATGAAGGCAAAGAAATGTAGAAGTATACATTTTTAATTAGAAATTGCCATTACAGGGGAATATCTGATGAGCTTAGCATTCCAGAAGCTTCAAATCTTCCAACATGTCTTTTTTTAAATAAATATAGGTCTACATATGTATCCTTATATAGGAATGAAAAAATATTATTATTAAGCATGAATAATATATTTATATGGACAATCTTATAGGTGAAGAGGTGAAGCAGTAGCAGAGCTTTAGGAGATGCAAGAACTGTAACTATATTTGCAGCCTGGGTGTCAAAGAGTTTCTCTGAAACAAAAGAGAGTATCAATATCATAAATGACATGTTAGTAAACAGTATACATGTGTATATTTCTAGCTGGTATCTAGAGTAATCATCATGTGCAGCATGCACAGCAGTTAGGCTGAGAGTGACTCACTGAGGTCCTGGTAGTTTGTCACAGATATCTTGAGCCATGCTGACTGCAGTGGATCCCCCAGCTGCTGGAGGGTGTGTGGAAGAAAATCCATACATGGAACACAATGATTGAAGTTATCCCACAAATGCTCAATTAAATGCAAGGGGAGGTCTTCATCAGGCTCTTCCAATCAAGGTCAAACTTTCTAGTTGATGTTGCGCGGTCTTGCTGGAAGATCCATTTCACCCCAGGAACGACAATCAGCATTTATGGGTGTATGTAATATACAATGATGGATTTATACCCAAATTAGTTGTAAATATCCTTTCCATGGATGAGTAAGACTAGAGAATGCAACAAAAACATGTCCCGCTCCATAACACTGCACTGCCAGCCTATGTTCTTTCAGCAATGGTTGCAGTGTGTTTGTTCTCTGATGACACAACAACTTCCATTTTACAAAGAAGTGAAAAATGTGACTCGTCAGAGAAGGCAACCCTGTGTTAATCAGCAGAGGTCCAATTCCTATAGGGACTTGAAATTGAAGCCTTTTCTGCAGATGTAACTTTGTTAACACAGGTGCAATAACAATCTGTTTGCTTCAGAGCCCCATACTCATTGAATTGCTGTTTTAAAGTCTGGTAGCCCCTGGTTCATTTTGACTGTGAGCTGCTCCACTGATGTGTGCCAGTCCAACTGTTTGCCGACTCATGGTACACTTTTATCACAACAGAAGGGGAACAGTACACAAACTGCACAGTTTAAGCCACTTTTGGCATCTTTGCAAATCTGATATATTAACACATCTACCCATGACATCAATGAAGCATATATGTGCAAACAATTTTATATTCCCACCAAACCGGTTCACCACACATGAGCTATTTCATGAGCTATGAGATTCTGACGACAAAAGTAGGAAATTATCACTATGATATGATTTGATCATACTGTATGTATTTATAGGTTTGATATACTGTATATTTCTATAATATATGCATTAATAATAAAAATATAATACAAAATTTGTTAATGACAGAGTAAAGGAATTGCACGTGCATTAGTGATATGTTACAACTGCTTAATGAACTGTACAATTTTGTTAAACATTGTTGACTTTTTAGATACTCCATCATCAGAGCGAAGCCACATCCCTTGTCAGATGAACGGCAAATTGTGTCTAAAACTAATGCTAAATATCTTAAACTAGATGTGCAAAACTGCACTAAATTGGCATGTGAAACTGCCCCAATGTGTCATTTCATTTTTTTTTTTTTTATTGTGTCATTTTTGCATCATTGTAAATAAATTAAGATGAACAAACAAATTTGACAAACGGAGTAACAAGCATTATTAGAGTTGAATTTCAACCCTGGAGAACGCTGATAAACCTTGATCCTCAGGTCCCCTGAAGATAAGCACATGTGTATTGCAAAATGTTAGATAACACTGCAGATTTTATCTGCAAACCAACAAATAACACATAATAGGGTGACGAATAGCAAAGTCTGCCTGCTACAGTATGTGGTTCAAGCCAGCTCTGCTACATTTGTACAGTATGAAATGACATAGAATTGACCCACTGCAAAAAGTACCAGAGCCTATTTCACATTGTCATCTCATGCCTGTCCGGAATACTTTCCATGACAATGTAGGACATAAGCCATGTTAACTAGATTTATTTGTTTAATTGCCTTGTCTTTGACATTTTGCAGTTAAATTTGGTTTGCATTCAAGATAGCATTAATGGTATTATACTCCTTCACCTTACCATCTGTTATATATTGATGGTAGAACCACAGACCATGAATAATAAAATACTAAAGTCACTCTGCAAAGACACGCTTAGTCCTTATAGGAAAGAATAAACCAACAAGATACTAAGATCATCTGGAAAGAAAACGGTCTAGGTGTAAGACAACCAGTCAGAGCTCCCCTTTGATTTGCTCATTTCATTAACCTCTAAAAATGCACTAGAGCAGTGATGGCGAACCTTTTTGAGACTGAGTGCCCAAACTGCGACTGAAAAAAGCCTTAGTTACCACAAAGTGCCGACGACGTCGGCACAAAACAGGGAGGTGATATCGGCAAATGGGGCCGCACAACAATACAAGGGATATAAAGGCCGCTTAGCCCATCCCTCTGCCATATTTCTACCATACAGTGACCATATAGTGGTAGATAGCAGTGTACACAGGTGCTCAGCAGACAGTTGACTGAATAATACCACAACACCACGACCACATATCACCACCACATAGTGACTGAATAATATCACCACGTATCACCACCACAAAGTGACTGAATAATACCGCCACGTATCACCACCACAAAGTGACTGAATAATGCCGCCACATCATGACCTCCTATCACCACCATATACTGACTGAATAATACCGCCACACCATTACTGAATATAAACCATTACACTTTGCACACATATAAGTGATTACAGTTCAGTTATATTTAGTGTCTCACAGGTGACGTTTCACCAATGAGTCGTTCACTTTCCCTTTTTTTCTCCATACGGTTCACACCTTCATTCTGACTTCTCCCGACCAACACTCATCTCTGCAGATTTAGACACAAATATCTTAGAATCCTCACTTTTCCAGCAACTCCTTACTTATAGGTATATAAGTCCCCTAAGTTAGGTAGGTGTATAGGTCCCCTCAATTAGGCAGGTATATAGATATATGTCCTCTCAGTCAGGTAGGTATATATATATGTCTCCTCAGGCAAGAAGGTATATAGATATAGGTCCCCACAGGCAGTATACAGGTCACCACAGGCAGTAGATAGATAGCCCCCCACAGGCAGTATACAGACAGATAGCTCCCCACAGGCAGTATACAGATAGATCCCTCCCCACCAGCCAGTATATAGATAGCTCTCCCACAGCCAGTATATAGATAGCTCCCCCCACAAGCCAATATATAGATAGCTCTCCCCACAGCCAGTATGTAGATAGCCCTCCCACCAGCCAGTATCTAGATAGCTCTCCCCACCAGCCAGTATATAGATAGCTCTCCCCATCAGCCAGTATATAGATAGCTCTTCCCACAGCCAGTATACAGATCGCTCTCCCCATCAGCCAGTATACAAATAGCTCTCCCCACCAGACAGTATATAAATAGCTCTCCCCACCAGCCAGTATATAGATAGCTCTCCCCACCAGCCAGCATATAGATAGCTCACCCCACCAGCCAGTATATAGATAGCACTCCCGACCAACCAGTATACAGATAGCTCTCCCCACAGCCAGTATACAAATAGCTCCCCCACAACCAGCTGAGCCCTCTCAGCGTGGCATCTGGGTGACAGTGCAGGAACCCAGTAAGTGGGCAGCCTGGCATGCATGCCAGCAGAGATGGCCCTGAGTGCCACCTCTGGCACGCGTACCATAAGTTCACCACCGCTGCCCTAGAGTCTCCTTAATTTAACCTGAAAATTATCTGAGGCTTCCAATTATATCTAAAGAGAACCTGTCAAGTGTTTTATGAAACCCTATCAGAGAGCAGGATATGATAGGTGAGAGGAGCTGAGCTCTATGATATATATCTATCTGACTCAGAGCAGGATTTCTGTGTAAAAAGTAAAGAAACTCCTGATATGACTCCTTAAGAGACAGTGAAAGTCCTGATTATCCCGCTCACATACAGTGATTGACAGCTTGCCTGTATAAGTGTTTGTACAGAACAAACTGTCAATCATTGTATGTGGATGGGTAAGCAGTCATTTTAATTTCTCTGCATTTTTCTTTCAGAAAATCCTGCTTAAAATTATATACACCTATAAATAAGAGAGCTTAGCTTTTGTCCCTCTATCATATTTTGCTTTCAGACCAACTGACAAGCTTTCTCTACATCTTAAACACATTTTCTCATTATTTCAATAGACCATCTATAAGACGGATAATGTTATGTTTATGTAACCATATTACATTTATTATATTATGCATTAATACGCATGAATAGTAACCTTATATAACCTATTTATGTACCTTCTATCAATGGCAGTCAGAAAATGCCCTAAACCCCCAGGCTTAAACTAGTGCATCCACTACAGTGGAGAGATATTTAGATGATTTAGAGGGTATGTGACAAATCTGTCAGTAGAACAGAATGTGAAATGCTTCACTGATCATTCTAGTTCAAGCTCACTATTTGGTCAAGCTTCTTGTTGTCCTCAGCAGCATGGTCCTTGGTCAATGCTTGTCTGTCCAATCACCTAGTCCACCTTTACCCACTGTGCACTGTACAAAGCAGATAGAAGTTACAAAGAATTTGTTTTGTTCTACACATGCACCATAAAGCACATTCTTGAAAAGATTTTTACACACTGTGGCAGAGCGACAGCAGGCAGTCGCATGTTCCTGCCACTAGGTGGAATACAGCAGTATACCGGCTGCAGACGTGCCACCAAAAACCTGGGTTTGGTGGGGGAAAGCAACTATTTGGCGTCAGTAACCATAGGCTACTGACACAGGTAGCTAGCATGGCTGCAATGCGGCTAGTAATGAGTTGCTTTTCCTGGGACGGCGATAGCGTTGGGTGGGTTGCCGTCCCCACGTTCCAGGACGGGATTTTGGAACATCCCTGGAGACCTATTAAAAGCCTGTATCTCCAGGTAATCGGGGGGTGTGGCTTGCTACCTGAGAGTGGGGCAGCAGAGGAGCTGAGGAGAGGGCTCTTACCCCCAGGCTGGACGGAAGCCTGAAGTGTACTAGGAGAGTACAGTGCTGTCGGTGCTGGACAGTAGGTCCTGACCGCAGGTTAGAGAGGGTCTCTACTGTATATGTAGTTAGTGGCTAGCCGGCCTAGGATTTTATTTTTGTATACCGTATATATTTTTCCTGTGTTGATAAATAAAGCTGGTGGAATCCAGGCTTGAAGAGAACCCTGTGTCAGCAATTCCGTTTACCAAAGCGGCGATCCCGGAGCTAAAGAACCCCACGACGGTCCAAGATGGCGTCCAAACGCATGTGAAGCGTTACATATGGTGGAGGTATGCGAAGGGCAAGATTGGTGCAGTGTTGCATAATTGGCACTAACGGTGTGTGCATGAAGTGGTGCAGAAGAATACTGCAAAGTTTACATAGGACTGCTGGATGTTCGCTCTGGGTGAGAAAAGGTGTTTCTGAAGACAGGAGGTGCACCTTGATACAGACTGTTCCTGTGTGGGAAGACTGCCTCACTCAAGAGAGTGACTGTGCAGAGACTTGGTGGTCACAATTGGTGCATAATGAGACCCCAGTGCAGGGGTTACTTGCATCAAGAGACTTGCTACAGCAGAATTTAAAGGGCCAGAGGCCTGATTGTGAAGGGTTGCTGTCAAGTGACTGTGAGCTCAGTGAAGCAAGTGGTGTCTTTAACGAGAGAGAGAGAGAGAGAGAGACACACCCGCAGTTATACTGGGAAATCTTGGGATACAGACTGCCTGTGTGAATAAGGTCTGTTCTGCAGAGAAAGACAGGCACACCCACTACAGAGACTGTGTTATTGCTGGAAATTTCTTCCTTTTGACCATGGAGGAATTGTTGAAATGCATGCAGCAGGCAAATGCCCAGTTAGCGCAGACATTAGCCAAACAAAAGGCCGAGCGTGACCAGAGGAGCCAATTGGCAGTGCAGGAGGCACTAGTGAAACAAAAGGCCAAGAGCGACCTGAGAAGCCGATTAGCAGTACGTGAGGCTATGAGGAAGATGACGGCAGCGGATGATGTAGTGGCATACCTTGCTAACTTTGAGCGGATTGTGGTCCGTGAAAAGCTGCCGGCCGAACTGTGGGCTTTTGTTCTGGCACCCTTGCTGGCTGGCAAAGCCCAAAGAGTCTATTGTAATATGCCCCTACAGGACACTGAAGACTACCCTAAACTAAAGAGGGAGATTCTGGCATGGATGGGGTTAACCAGGACTGGTTATGTGCAAGATGGTACAGAACCTAAAGTGTGCAAATCTGTTGCCGAGGGCAACCAACTGGACTACTGCAGGAGGCAAGGTCCAGTTTCCAGAAAGCAATATGTTCCTTACCTGCAGGGGTTAAATCCTCAACCGTGGGAGCAATGGAGTAACATGGATGATGCCGTTACCAGAGGCAACCAACCTCGTCAGCAGAGGGCACCCGCTACAGTCCAGAAAGAGGAGCGGTGTTGGAGGTCCCACCAAGCAGGCAGCTGTGCATCTGAGAGTCCTCTGACCAGGAAGCAAGAGAAGATGCAGCCCCAAGTCCGGCAGTCCCAGCGTTGTGGTGTCCCACCCTTGTTTGTCGGGGACTCGCACCAAGAGGTTTCCAGAAGGTGCATGGACATCGGCTCAGGTTTGAAAACCCGACTGCAATGGGGTAAGATTGTTGCTGTTTCTGATGTCACCCATTTTGAGACTGATAAACATGTGCAGGATTTATGTGGGGACTTTGCTGATTTAAACAGATTTCCAGATATGTTGCCAAGCAAAAAGCATCCTGAGGGCAGTGGGACTGTTAAATCTGGAGGTACAGAGTCTGATGGACTGAATATATTGCATGTGGACATGTCATTTAAAAATCGTTTTACTGCATACATGTTTGAGATACCTGATATGTCTGAACAAGGTGCTATAGAATCTGCAGCCACAATAGTAGAAGGGATTAGCTCCTAGAGATCGTGGCTGAGGATAAAGCAGTCGGTATGAGTCCACTAGGTAATAGCAACCTGCAAATGGATCCTAGTGCAGCTCTCTGTATAACTCAGGGGATTGCCAAGTGTGAACTAGAGGCTACCCTGATAGCAATAGAGGAGACTAGCTCACTGGTGCCCCTAGAGGTCAGAGGGGAGAGCAGCGCAAATTACACAGGTGATGTGTGTTCTGTAGTGGATAGCCACCCTGAGATGTGCGCTGTCAGTGCAGCTTCTTGTGAAGTTAATGTAACGGGTGTTTTTCTAAAAGGGGAAACGGAAAGCCCTGCAAATGGTGGTTCTGACGCTAGGTCTGAAGGGGTTGATGACAAGAGCGTGAATGGGACGGTGATTGAACCCGGTAGCATGCATATGTGCAGGAGTGAGTCTGGTTGTCCTACCGCACTGTGTGAACTGGGTGGTATCAAAGAGATGCCTGATTCAGAAGCTGAGCATGCTCATATGGTGACCGTTACTGGAGATGGTGAGAAAATATCTCCATCCATTACTGTAAGTCTGAACAGGACCAGTAAGTGGGGTGCACAGGGGAAAGTGTTGCCTGAAGTGCACACTGGGAGTGTAGAGCATTATAAGGAAAGGGTAAATAGTGAATGTGGTTACCCTCTTATTTGTGGCACGACTGGGGCCCAGTCAGTAAACATGTCCCCACATAGCAAGGCAGAAATAGTGGACTCCGGGATGGAGGAGTGTGTAAACAATGTACATGGGTCTGGTGTTGACTCTGGTGGGTTACGTGAGTTAAGTAGTGGGCCAGATGCAGGAGGGATCCTAACAGATGTTGAGAGTTCATCGGTGGTGACAGGGGTAGGAGATATGGAGGATGTGTCTCCAAGTTGTGCTGCACAAAGTGGGTTGCTAGACATCACAGAGATGGGTGTAGGTTTAAACCCTCATGAAGGACAGGGGAGGATGAAGGAATCCTCAGACCCTAGTGATGGGCATGGTAATGTAATGGTGACTGATGGATGGTCCATAGAAATGGAGATGGTCAGTAAGATAGACCAGGTTCCCTTTGAGAAGTTGCAGGCCGGTGTCCCAAGGCAAGAAGAGGGCCAAAACGCTATAGTTGAGAGGACCAGTATAGAGATGTCTGGACAGTATGAGGGTTTAACACCCGGTGTAGATGACCTTGGGTTGGGGGTAAAGACTGAACCTGATATCCATGAGGTCCAATGTGATGAAGTCTGTGAAGTTGCAGAGCCTGGGTGCTGTATGCCCGCTGTTGAGAAAGGTAAACCAGCTGAGATGGTAAACAAAGGTCAAATACTTGCTACCAACGGTGATACCCATAAGATGGAAAGTGAAACATATGGCCCATACTTTGCCCATGTTGAGATAAGTGAAGGTTGGGAACCCTCAGCGGAGCTCCTAGGCCACTGACAGAAAAAGAACCAGTTGAGCCTCAGAGTCCGCATACGGTCAGTGCTTGCCAGAAGTCTGGTGATGGCAAAAACTATAGGCTTTACTATGGTCCTGCAGAGAGTGGAAAAAACAGTGATAAAAAGTCTGTGGATATGTCCCATAGTTATGGTGAGTGCACTGGCTGGGGTTTGGTAGTATCAGATGTAAGGGAGTTATTGCCCTCAGAGACAGGTACCTGGGAGAAGGTAGTAAACCTGGATGGTATGTATGATTCTGGTTCTGTGCAGTTGGAATTTGGAGACCACATGGCAGATGATAGCAGAGAAACAAATGGGAAAAATCTGCATGTTGATGGGGGAAAAGAATTTCTACAGGCTGTGAAACTGGAGTATAGTTCCCCTGAGAGTATGTGTACCGCCCAGCAAAATATATGTCAGTCTGACTTAGGTAAATTCGTACCCCAAAGTAGGAGCTTTGACCCTGGAGGGAGTTTTGTGCAGGGTGAGAAAGACCTACGGCCTTTTTCAAAGGGGGGGGATATGTGGCAGAGGGACAGCAGGCAGTCGCATGTTCCTGCCACTAGGTGGAATACAGCAGTATACCGGCTGCAGACGTGCCACCAAAAACCTGGGTTTGGTGGGGAAAGCAACTATTTGGCGTCAGTAACCATAGGCTACTGACACAGGTAGCTAGCATGGCTGCAATGCGGCTAGTAATGGGTTGCTTTTCCTGGGACGGCGATAGCGTTGGGTGGGTTGCCGTCCCCACGTTCCAGGACGGGATTTTGGAACATCCCTGGAGACCTATTAAAAGCCTGTCTCTCCAGGTAATCGGGGGGTGTGGCTTGCTACCTGAGAGTGGGGCAGCAGAGGAGCTGAGGAGAGGGCTCTTACCCCCAGGCTGGACAGAAGCCTGAAGTGTACTAGTAGAGTACAGTGCTGTCGGTGCTGGACAGTAGGTCCTGACCGCAGGTTAGAGAGGGTCTCTACTGTATATGTAGTTAGTGGCTAGACGGCCTAGGATTTTATTTTTGTATACCGTATATATTTTTCCTGTGTTGATAAATAAAGCTGGTGGAATCCAGGCTTGAAGAGAACCCTGCGTCAGCAATTCCGTTTACCAAAGCGGCGATCCCGGAGCTAAAGAACCCCACGACGGTCCAAGATGGCGTCCAAACGCATGTGAAGCGTTACACCACATACAGCAGCGTCCCAACAATTCATACCAATAACACTTATTAGCATAACATTTATAAGTAAAACTTTCTAAAACATCGCCAACTACGGCAAAAATTCATGTAGGAATCCTGTAGTACACTTTGGTTGTTGGCAATTCTGAAACATTCAGTTTTTCTGCAGTTAGCTTGCAATGTGATACCCTAAATTGTTATTTGGCGGCTCCGTTTTATCCTGGCAATAAAACATAAAAAACACAGAGTATACATCCAGAAGTTTATGAGTACCTATAATCATCAGACCACTGTACTGGAGTGAGGTGGGCGGGGGTCGATGCCTTTTCATTAGTGTGTTCACAAGTGAAAATTCTACGGTGATTGAAACTTCTCCACTAGAAGTAATAGCGGTATTTGGAGACAGACACATAATGAAATATAACCTGTCTGATTGTTACAGGATAAATACGAATCCTTTGCACAAGGAAGGAAGATAAAAACTGTGTTAGCATCCAACAGAAGCAAGATGAATGAGGCCATTTGAATAACAGATCTTAACACATAACCATTTTTGCAGAGACATCTACGTGATGATGATAATTTGTAAAATATCTGGATAATAGAGATATTTATTTACTGACTTACATTCCTAATATACATGAAATAATGTCAATATCACCAACTTCATTGTTAACTACAAAAATGTAGATGTTTTTAGCCTGATTATAAGTTGGAGAAACGTTCAATTTCATAGGCTTTAAAAGTTCCAATTTATCCTTCTACAGCTACATAATATCAAAGAAATAGTCATTATCTTGATGTTCATCAAAAAACAGTGTGTGGTACCGTATTAGCCAGAAAAATCTATGTGATGTGAAATACATCTGTGTCAAAAAAGTATTAAAGGAATGATTCCTTTATTTGCTAACCAGGAAAAAATTACAGTTGCAAGCTGTCGAAGCACAGAGGCCACAGGGGCCCAGGACACAGTGTGACAGATTTAAAAGTCTTAAAACTAAAACCGAATTTTAAGAATCCATGGGACATAAAAATCGGACAAATTAAAGCTAACAAGAACATTTCTGTCATTTAGCAAAAGGACTCTAACATTTGGATGTATGACCCAATACATGGGCTTGTAAGAGCTCACTGCAGACTGACTCCAGATCACTGAACTCCTATGCTATCACATCTATTGCCCTTCCAACTATTAGTCAATGACATATCTTACTAGTGTACCCACCCACTGAAACCCTGCAAATAACACTTTCTGGGTAGCAAATAAAGATTTCACTTCTTTAATGCATTTGTCTTTTTTGAGACAAAAGTATTTAACATCACCAGTAAATAATCAAAAACCAGATACATTCTGAGAGTTGATCTTGGTTAGAATGTCACCTGTGCTGAATTATTTAGGCATAACTCCATTACTTGCACAACCTCCATAGAAGGAAAATAATTATTATCCTCCATATTTCCAGAATTTCATCTCACCCTGGTGTGCCCCAGATACCCAGATATGGGTATGGTGGCAGGAAATGAGCCGCCACCAGCATAGACTTATTGCCCTCTGTTTATTGGAGACACTATCATGCTCCATTGCATTGAACATACATATGTATGGCAGGTATGTCAGAAGGAAAAGTTGTCTCCTCCTCTCAGGTATCACCATTGTTCCATAGTGTCATCTAATCTCCTCCCTATTTAAATTATTTCCACCAGGTGTCAACTCATTCACCCCCCCAAGAAAGCTTGGGGCAATGGAACAGGTCACTGGCTAGTGTACAGTTTTGGGCACCAGTGCACAGGAAAGACATTGTAGAGCTTGAACAGGGACAAAAGAGGGCAACAAAAATAATAAAAGGACTGGGTGGACTACAATGCCCAGAAAGATTAGCAAGATTAGCGTTATTTAGTTTAGAGAAAAGACGGCTTCAGGGGACATAATAAATATGTATAAACATATTAAAGGTCACTAAAGTGATCTCTCCCAAAATCTATTTATACCCAGGACTGTATCTAGAACAAAGGGGCATCCTCTACGTCTTGAGGAAAGAAAGTTTCTACATAAACATAGAAGATTCTCTACTGTAAGAGCAGTGAAACTGTGGAACTCTCTGCCAGAGGAACTTGTCATGGTAAATTCCCTAACAGAGTTCTAGATGCATTTCTATAGTGTAATAGAATAACAAGTTACAGTGACTAGAATTCTGTAGAAGGGTCGTTGTTTCTGGGATTTATTCTGATCACCAGATTGGAGTCGGGAAGGATTTTTTTTTTCCTAAAATGAGGACAATTGGCTTCTAACTCATGGGGGTTTTTGCCTTCCTCTGGATCAACAATTTAGCACAATAGGCTGAACTGGATGGACGTCTATCTTTTTTTGGCCTTACAAACTATGTAAGGTGAAATCCCCAATGGACTCCTGGGAATGGCCAACCTGGGGCTGCTTTTCAGAGAGAAATACAGAGGTAAAGAGAAAGAAAGCAAGAGACAGAGTGCAAGAGTCATGTGCAGTATATGCAGTCAGGTACAGTAGCTGTAGGGTGGGCCCACGCATTAACTCCTTGGTGAGCCCAAGAATATAAAGCTGGTATTAGGGTATATGGATGACAAAGTGCCATCTGCTACTTAGAACTCCTTTACATAAACCAAAAGAGACAGCTGCTTACACCTCTGATGGACTTGGCCCATTTATGCTTGCTTGGTCATACTTCTAGTATTTGCAAGGCTAAAAAAGACATAAGTCCATGTAGTTGAGCCTATTATTTTATAGTGTTAATGCAGAGAAAGGCAACAAAAAGGAGGTAGATGATAATTATTTTCATTTTAGGAAAAAAATCCTTCCTAACTCCAAATCTGGAAATCAAAATAAATGGTTCTACGACTCATCTCAAGAAATCTTGTTCTCAGAACTTGTAATATAATTGCACTGTAGAAATGTATCCAGGCTTCTTTTGCATTCATTTAGTAAGTTTACCATGTCATGTTCTTCTGGCAGAGAGTGCTCTACCCTCACTGCTCTCAAGGTAAAGAATCCCTTCTGAATAATGGTAAAGAATCCCTTCTATGTTGGTGTAAAATCTTTCTTTCCTCTGTACATAGAGGATGCCCCCTTTTTATAGATACAGTTCTAGGTAGAGGTAGATCTTGGGAGAAAACTCTTCATTGATCATTTATATATATAGTATTTATGCATATTTGTTACATATTCATTTGTATGACCTCTTCTGCACTTATTTAGTGAGTTCACCATAATTTCCTCTGACAGTAAGCTCCATAGTCTCATTGCTCTTACAGTGAGTGCAAAGAACATTATTTCACTTTAAGCCTGCAATTACCATAATTCAGACAGAAGAGTGAAAATAATTATCAGAAGTGTTGTCCCAGAGTCAGGGACCATCTGTGGAGAGCTACAGAAAGATCTGGCATCAGCAGGTACAATTTTTCTAAGAAACCAATAAGTAATGCACTCAACCTTCATGACCTGTATACACGGTCACCACACAAGACTTCATTGCTGAACATAAAGCATGTTCAGGCAGGTTTAAAGTTTGCTCAACAACATTTAGACAAGCATGTGAAATACTGGGAGAATATTTTCTGGTCAGCTGAGTCCAAAATTGAACTCTTTGGATGCTGTAATACACACCATGTTTGGAAGCTAACAGGCATTGCATATCCCCACAAAAACACCACACCAACAGTGAAGTTTGGAGGTGGATACATTATGTGGTTGGGCTCTTTTCCAGCACACAACACTGGCAAACTTCATATAATTAAAGGAAGAATGAATGGACAAATGTATTGAGACATTCTTGATAAAAACCTGCTGCCTCTACCAGGATGAAGATGAAACAAGTGTGGACATTTCATCTAGACAATGGTCCGAAACACACAGCCAAGGAAACCTCAATTGGTTTCAGAGAAAGAAAATAAAGATGCTAGAATGGCCCAGCCAATCACGTGATCTGAATCCAATGGAAAATCCATTGAAGGAACTAAAGCTCAGAGTTCATTAAAGGAGCCTACAGACCCTTGAGAAATTGAAGAGTGTTTATTTGGAAGAATGGGTCAAAATCCCACCTGAGCAATGTATGCGACTTGTTTCGACAGACAGAAGGCAACTTGTTATCACCAACAAAAGCTGTTGTACAAAGTATTAAACATATTTCAGTAAACATGTTCGATACTTTTTTCCCTGAGTCTTTTCTCGTTAGTACACATAACTTATACGGGTTGTCTCACTACAAGGATTGCTATTTATGTTAAAGATCTTGCAAAAACAAGTCACTTTGCAATTATGTGTCCATTAGCATTGTCCTACCTATTCTGAGATATCCCCTCTTGTATGGGCTACATCTGCTCCTCAGGTTGCTAAAGCTACAGACCTGTTTAAGCTCTCATGATAGGCTGCCTGCACTGGTTGCTATAGCTACAAACCTGGCTTCTACTGCAGCCTAGGGAGACAACCCCTTTAATTTATGGACATCTATGGTTTGATTTCTTTGCCTGTGTGAATTGGATAGGTTCTTACCAACATCTGGTGAGAATTTCATGTCAAAAACACCTTTAGAAATTTTTTTTACTTATAAAATTGGTGACGTGTTCAAAATTAATTTCACCCACTGTATTTTCCTACAACTGCTTTAATACATTACTTATTATTCCAGAATGCCTACTAATATTGTATCAAACAAAAATAGTACCGGAACTGGATTACCAGGGGTGTTAATTTCAGTTTTTGTCTACTTTAAATGACATCTAGGACTCAGGATACAGAAGGAAAACTGACAAGTTGAAATTAATTCTATGTAAATTATATCTACTTCTGTTAATGCTTTTGAAGAGCTGTTTCTAAGAAGGGAAGAGTTGTATCTTGTGAGCAGATGATTGTCTGATGACTTAAAATACATTCATTTTTGGTAAATGCTCTCATAGGAAACATGCCATGCCATAGATGTGTATCAAAAATAGCATTAACAGCTTCAGTGTTTTATGCTCATGGAAATGTTTCTAATAAATAATGCAAAAGCCAAGTACTGACGTAATAACAAATGTTATCAATTAAAGATAATGTATTTGAATATGTTACTATGAGCACAGATTCTCTGTCGTTATATCAGGTATCATAATTGATCCTATGCTGAACAGCCACATAATACATTCAGCATTACTTTATGGGACATAATGTCCCTGAACAGAGGTTTTCAATCTCATCTTCTCTGAGTACTAAGAAAGCATAAAGCGTCATGTCACATCATGTAAAATTACTTTTAAGGTTCTCTGTTGCCAATTAACTCTTTATTACTAAACTTTTCTCTCAATGAATTTATTTGACAGTTACCAGATATTTTTCGAATACTTTTCGAACTCTTGACATGTCTGTTCCACTTGAACATGTGATGTATTGACGTTATATGACAAATCAAGACCGCACTGTATAAGGGGAAAAAAAATATTCTATATTCTAATGTCTCTTACTGATGAAAAAATGTGTACACTAGAGCAGATAAACTAAGCAAAATGACCGACATTAACTATTGTGGTTGTGCCAGGAAAGTGTCTTAAAATGTGCTAAAAAGAAGCACATTTTGGTGCAACATGTCCGATGTGCTGCAGACACATTTGTCATTGACACTTTAGATACATTTAGGGCCACATGTATGAAGTTTGGTGTTTAAACACCAAATTTAATGTGCATTATAATAGCATAGAAAATGCCTGATTTATGAACCCGCTGGTCATAAATCAGGTGCATTCTAGTGCTAACATTACATTTCTGGCTCAGGTATACCACTTTGAAAGTGGTTTACCTGTTCCAGCAGTAATATGCCTAGAATTGCCATAGCGAAGATATAAATCTACAGCTTCGAATGGTCCTTTTCAGTAATGCAAATGGGGCTGCGCCTGATGTGGGGCTGAAAATACGCCAGACTTCTTTCGCAACCCTGTTTATACATGTCCCCCTTAGTGACCACTACTACATGGCGGTGTGGCTTAGTGAAAATGGGTGTGACTTCACAGGAAAAGGGGTATGGCCATGTTGGCACATGTTGTGGCAAAAATTACACCAAAGATGCATCAAAATTCTATGGTAGAGAGTAATCCAACTAATAGTTGACCTTAAAAAACTAGACGAGTCTAAAGATGTAGCAAATCCATTAAACAGCATGAACTAATGTGATAAATCTAATGTATGTTTAGACTGTCAAAGCTGATTCTGTTTAACTTTTAGATAGAAATAGTAAATATGGGTCCATTTGCTAGAATTCTGCACCAAAAAACTAGTATACCAGTTAGGCACCACATAAAGTGGTGAAAAAAGTATTACTCAGCCACCAATTGTGCAAGTTCTGCTACTTAAAAAGATTAGAGAGGCCTGTAATTGACATCATAGGTAGACCTCAACTATGATAGACAAAATGAGAAAACAAAACCAGAAAATCACATTGTATGATTTGTATATAATTTTTTTGAAAATTATGTTGGAAAATAAGTATTTGTCAATAACAAAAGTTCATCTCAATACTTTGTTATATTTCTTTTGTTGGCAATGACAGAGGTCAAACATTTTCTGTAAGTCTTCACAAGGTTGGCACACACTGTTGCTGGTATGTTGGCCCCTTTCCCTCCAAGCAGATCTCCTCTAGAGCAGTGATGTCTTGCGGCTGTCGCTGGGCAACACAGACTTTTAACTCTCTCCAAAGGTTTTCTATGGGTTGAGAGTGGAGACTGGCTAGGCCAGTTCAGGACCTTGAAATCCTTCTTACAAAGCTGCTCCTTCGTTGCCCTGGTGGTGTGCTTGGGATCATTGTCATGCTGAAAGACCCAGCCACGTTTCATCTTCAATGTCCTTGCTGATAGAAGGAGGTTTGCACTCAAAGTCTCACAATACATGGCCCCAGTCATTCAATCATGTACACGGATCAGTCGCCTGGACCCTTTGCAGAGAAACAGCCCCAAAGCATGATGTTGCCACCCCCATGCTTCACAGTAGGTATGGTGTTATTTGGATGCAACTCAGCATTCGCTCTCCTCCAAACACGACAGTTGTGTTTCTACCAAACAGTTCTACTTTGGTTTCATCTGACCATATGACATTCCCCTAATACTCTTCTGGATCATCCAAATACTCTCTAGCAAAATTCAGATGGGCCCGGACATGTACTGGCTTAAGCAGGGTGACACTTGTGGCACTGCAGGATCTGAGTCCCTAGCGGCGTAGTGTGTTACTGATGGTAGCCTTTGTTACATTAGTCCCAGCTCTCTGCAGGTCATTCACTAGTTCCCCCTGTGTGGTTCTGGGATTTTTGCTCACCATTCTTGTGATCATTTTGACCCCATAGGGTGAGATCTTTCGTGGAGCCCCAGATCAAGGGAAATTATCAGTGGTCTTGTATGTCTTTCATTTTCTAATTATTGCTCCCACAGTTGATTTCTTCACACCAAGCTGCTTGCCTATTGCAGATTCAGTCTTCCCAGCCTGGTGAAGGGCTACAATTTTTTTTTTCTGGTGTCCTTCGACAGTTCTTTGGTCTTCACCATAGTGGAGTTTGGAGTGTGACTGTTTGAGGTTGAGGACAAGTGTCTTTTATACTGATAACAAGTTCAAACAGGTGCCATTACTACAGGTAATGAGTGGAGGACAGAGGAGCCTCTTGAAGAAGAAATTACAGGTCTGTGAGAGCCAGAAATCTTGCTTGTTTGTAGGTGAACAAATACTTATTTTCCACCATAATTTGCAAATAAATTCTTTCCAAATCAGACAATATGATTTTCTGGATTTGTTTTCTCATTTTGTCTCTCATAGTTGAGGACTACCTATGATGTCAATTACAGGCTGACTAAATACTTTTTCTCCCCACTATATATTATGCATTTTAGACACATTTTATGCCTCAATAGGCAGTTGTTAAAGTTTTGTTTAGAAAAGGTTATATTTACATAGCTGATTTGCAGCACAAAAAATTTCAGCTCTGAATCAGTGTGGAATCCAGACCTAAAATATCCACAGTAGACCTACTGATGGAAAAACCTTGACAGTGAAAGTTCTCCAAAAGACTATTTTTGATCTATACCATACACATTAAAATGAATTTTAAATTCACTTATACACAGTCAACTCCCATTATTGTGACTACCGGCAACTTTGCAGAGTGACTGCTATGTGCAGCATGTACAGCAGCTAGATGGGGTGAGAGTGACTCAAGTCCTGGTAGACTGTCACAGGTATCTGGAGCCACACTGACTGCAGTGCATCCCACAGCTGCTGGAGGGCATATGGGGAAGATTGATAGAGCAAACATGGGGAGGATTAGGGGTCCAACGTAGTACTTGATTGTTTTGGTCATACTCTTCCAACTAATTTTTTGCATTACTAGCCATGTCAACTGTTATTTTGCCTTACTGGAAGATCCCATCTGCCCCAGGGAAGACAATCAGAGTTTGAGAATGAAACACACTATGGAACTGAGACAAGTAAGGGGAAAAGCACAGTGACCAGAGAAGGTCACCAGATAGGTCTGATGTGAGGCTTCTGTCCCTCAGTTCAGATTAACCGATAGGAAGAGGCCTGTCATTGACGGTAAGCAGGTTGTTGAGAAGCTGCATATTAGATTCCTAATCCTGCAATTAGTCTCTCTGTGCCCAGTTTAGTTTCACAGGGTGTTTAACTCAGAAGTGCTCTAGTGGTCTGTGGCTGTTTCATGTTGCCTGTGGTTTTGGCAGGTCCCCTTTAAGTTAAAAAAAATTCCAGTACAATATTCAAAATGTTTTAACATGTTCTTTTCATTTTATATTACATACGTTCACTTTTGGATTCAATAGGCAATATCTGTATGAATATCTGGAATGATTATTCTTTCTGTTCTTCTGAGCAGCAGTGTGTAAATCTGTACAGCATTTGTGCTGTAGCAGTCACATGAACAAAGTGCTAATGACTCTGTCCTTGTATAACTCAGGCTATGATAATAGATTTTCTGATTTTCCCAGAAGTCCATTTCTAGCTGCCTGCTAAACTGCAAGTGAACTAAAGAGATACCAGTCAGTCTGCCAATACATTATGATTTTAATTTGATTTTGGCAGAATGTATAAAAAACACTGGGAAATATTTCGTAAAATTGTTAGCGTTGTAGGCTGTATCATATAAGCAATCAATTAGATTGAATGCTCCTAATTTAATATTGGTCATCGGCTTGGTGTGCTCATTTTGAATAGCTGTTATGCAAGGAAGCTGCATTTACTGTATGTCAAGCTTAGGAAAGAAATACAGGTGCCTGGAATCAACAGTATCATTTCCTAGGAAGCTTATGTGCGTTTGTCATTTTAAAGGCTAATTAAATCCCAAAAGGTGAAATATAACACGTGAAGCATGAGGTTACAGTATATGTGTGTGACATCATTCTACACAAGCATTTTCGGTTGTGCATAACTAGTGGTTCTTGAGCCAATGTGTGTCTCTCCTCCTACTATGCTTTTGCATCAAGAAAAATCTATAATATTTAAAGAGACCTGGCAGTTATATCTCCAATCACTGACTATGAGACTCATTTTTTAGCTAGAAAAAAATCTGCCAAGCGCCACAGACTGTTAGTTTGGAGAGTCCAGCAGTGCCAGGCATCCTGACTGCTTCCTTAATGATCTGGCAGAGCCAAACTTGAGCTGGCATTGGGGAGGAGGTGAAATCCCCAGAGAGTTCTTGAGCAAGGCCAAGCACAGTGCAACTTTTGCTCAGTATGAACCTACACGGTGCAAACAGTTCAAAACTATGGAGGAGCAGGGGGCCCTTGGTGCCCTGTTGCACCAAATACTCCTGAGGCAGCTTGCAGCCTGCAAGCTTCACCAGAGCAGGCAATGTGCTCCTCCCATCTTCTTATTGGCCTTAGGATTAGGCCTGCAGCCTAAAAGAGTAGTTTGCTTCCAGTGTTGTTTACTCTGGGGGATTCTGGGGGATGCATCTTGACAAAGGAAGCATGATAAAATCACTGCACCACACAGCCTGAGACAGATAGCAACTATAGAAGATAGCTGCTTATTGGGGAACAGTGAGAGGTGACATTTGTTTTATTGAATTTCAGTTAGCAAAAAGGTGGCACTATTAAAGTTGGGGGGACTACCTACTTACCTAATAGGGGATTTATATCTATACCAAACGGGAGAGCCTACGTGCCTACCCTACTGACCAAATGGGGCAACTTACCCACTTATTTAAAGAGGAGGTCTTCCTACCTAACTTGGGGTCTGTCTGCCTAATTGGTATCTACTTACCGATAAGACAGCCTATATATCTGCCTGCCTAATTTGCAGGATGTCCCTATCTACTGCATTGGACATTTACCTACTAGAAGGAGGCAAACAAACTTAAACTGGGGGTGGAAAAAGAGCCCTTATAACCAACTGGAGACATTTTTACTATTTAGGGGTTCCATTACTCAGTGGGGCACCAAGGGTGTCATTATTAATATTAAAGGGACTGTGGCAAGGAATTTGTATAGATGTGAGGAATAGGTAAGGAGATGATGGAAAAGTAAAGAGTCTAAGATGTTACTGTGGCATATTCTGCAGAGACAAGGCAAGAGGCAGTATGTGCAGTCATATGCAGTACAGTGGCTGTATGGTGGGCTGCCAGAATCAACACTCCTGGGGATCTCTCATTAAGCACTCTGTGTGATCATTGAGAGAACTGTGTATCTGTTTTACTAAGTGTAATATCCAGGACACTGTGCTTACCTGTGGCTTCTGGAAGTTTTAACAAACAGAAACATCCCTAATTTACCTGCCTAAATGTATCATATTAAGCATGAAGGCTGATTTAAATTTTAAATAAATTCATGGAATCATAATCTAACATCCTGTGGAACATGAAATTTGGGCCACACACTTCCAGTGGGTATTGTAATACTGAGCTAATCACAGATACACTGCTGCTGAGGAAGCTGTCATGATGAGGAAACCTTGAACCATCTATGTATTAGTTGGACAAGAACTTATCCTAATCAAGTGTTTCCTATATTGTACTTAAACGGGTGTTCTCACCATGCTGTTTCACAAAGCCACAGGCAGCTTCAGACTTACACTTCCTGATCTGGCTGTGTTACAGCAATGATTGGCATATCAGCTCTGCCATTCCTAGCTATTACTGATACAGTAACATAAGTGCAGGAGATTTATATTCTGCAGTGCACAAGGCTATAGAGCTCTAAGGGTTAAAGCTTATCATTAAACAAGCTCTTGTGCTACAGCAGGAAGCAACTCACCATGGTCAGCAGCTTGGAGCAATCAGATAAGAGTGAGAGAGCAGAGAGAGGTGGTCTATAACCTAGAACAACGTTTGTACACAAGCAGCAGATACAATCTACTTAGTCTCCTGAAACATCAATCAAAACAGCAATATATTTTGTTATTGGCTTCATTTAGCTTTCCCTACATGTTAAAAGTCAATCATTGTGGTTAGAAACCCCTTTTAAAGGCATTATCCAAGTCCTCTATATTTCTGAGTACCACTGTACTGTATTTTTAACATTTGATGGTGTTTTGTCTATTTATTAATCTACATACCCATCTGGATACCAGTCTCGCTCCTTGCTAATATTACAGTAGAACTGGTTGATTGGTGCAGGCCATTTACACAGTTAGATATGTTATCAGGACTGTGAAATAGGACTTTGGAATACAATTTTATACCTATATTCTACCCTGGAACACCAAGAAAGGTAGCACTAACATAGACCAGTAAATAAGTGTTATTAACTCCTCCGCTTTTGTCAGCCACCAGGAAAGTTTAAAAAGGTATAAAACAATTTTTTCCAATTTCCTGTTTTCTAAACCTGGTTATAACCCATAGTAAGGTGTATTCAATAGCCAGACAAATATGATAAATGCTATCCCCATATGGTCATGTAAGTGAATCCCCCATTTAAGACCATTTATTGCATGCAGAAAAAATTAAGAGGTAATATTCATTTGTCTGTTGAGCTATTTACAAGGATTATTATTGTTATCACGGACAGCTCTCATATGAACTCCTAAGGCTAGGTTCACACGGTGTATTTGCAGGGCGTAATTACACCCCGCAATTATGCCGTGTGGACGGGGGCGGAACGGGTGCGGGGGGTCGGCACCTCGCTCGCCCATAGACTTGCATTACCAGCGGCGCGTATACGCCGCTGGTAATTCACATGTCAATTATCTCCCTCCTCGGCATATTCGCCGAGCAGGGAGAGGAGACGCAATCCATAGTTCTCTATGAGAACTGTGGATTACCTTAATGACTTGGACGTATTCCAGCCATAATTTGCGCACTCCAGCGCGTAATTACTGACTGAAATACGTCCAATTTTAAGCCGTGTGAACACGGCCTAAAGGTAATTGATTTCCCCCTGGACTTGAAGGTAACTTCTGTACCAAGACTCACCTCACTTCCCAAGCTTAGGATTTCTCTCCTCTCACTGTGTGACTGGTTATTATTAGAGATGGGCGAATTGATTCTAGCGAAGTGGAATTCGTTTAGAATTTCAGGAAAACTTCGGTTCGGAACGAAGTCGAACTTTGGGGTACTTCGGGTGAACGAAGTGTGCTTTTGATTGATAAAATGGCTGCGAGCACATGCGTTACATGGGGCAAAGAACTCTGGGAGGAAGAAGGGCCTAGCCTACATGACATGTGCAGAGATGAAGCCAATCAGAGACCGGCGGGATTCTGTGACGTCACCGCACTATATAAGTCCGGGCGTGACGCTGGGAACTCATACCGCTCTCACTGTACTGAGTATGGAAGGTGCTGCCGCGGCTGCTTGTAGTAGCTCTTACTGAAGAACTGATTTTTATACAGCGATTTTTGGGGGGTGTCACAGCTTGTCTCAGAGACTGCTTCTCTTAACGTTCTATTTCTGATTTTGTGGGGTATTGGATCTGAAGTCCAGTGTGCGTCCAGTGCAGCTGAATATACATTTTAATGCTATCTGCTCACAGCATATTGAATTATCCAAGGGTGATCTAAGCTTTTCCCTGTTGTATTCATTTAAAGAAATGTTTTTTACAAAAACAAATACACTTCTTTTTTGGCTGCTCAATTCATTTGCGCAATTTACATCCAGGGGTTAATTAAGCGTTGTTCTGCTGCTGTGGTGACTAAAAGAAACCATCTTTTTCACCGGCAAAAAATAAATTTTTCCTGTAGGAGATACATGTGAATTAATCACCTCCCTGGCTATTTCAGTTCCCTCAGTAACTGACCTGTGTACTTCTCTCCCCCCTGCTGTTTGTTCTATGTGATAGCAGCGAGTGATGTCACTGCTGAGCAGTAAAAAGCTTGATTTATCTAAAGTAAACAGCACTGTAATTAGGGCTTTTGTTTTGAGGGATCAGATAAAACCTTCCACTAGCAGTTTCAGAAGCTACTGAGCTAATCTGAGCTAATTAGCAATTGAAAACACAGACCTTGAATACAGCACAGAGCTGTATGCAAATTAGTCAGTCTGAACCAGGAAGTGGCAGAGTATTTCATTCATGCATCCTATGAAAGTCTGTAGGGAGACAACTCCTTTAATTAAAAGTTTTTCTCTTGTTGTGTAGCGTAAAATACATGCCATTGTAACACACTACAAAGCTAGTAGTTTTTGGCTGCTCAATTCTTTTGCGCAGTTTACATCCAGGGGTTAAGAAAAGCATTGTTTGCTGTTTGTGTGACTAAAAAAAAACCGTCTTTTTCAGGCAAAAAAGACATTTTCCCTGAAAGCTTAATTCACAAGCAAAGGTTAGCTACAAGTTTTTCTCTTGCTGTGTACCGTTAAAATACCGCCACTGTAACACGCTATAAAGTGGTAGTTTTTGGGCTGCTCAATTCTTTTGCGCAATTTCATCCAAGGGTTAACTAAGTATTTTTTGCAGTTGTACTCAGTAAAGAAACTTTGTTTTTCACCGCACCGAAGAAATTCTGTAGCAAAATTTTCATATCCGAAGGTTAATTAACCCTGTTGTGTTTTTATTCAGTAAAATACAAGAGTTTTAAAGGCACACACAAGTCAATTTTTCCTGCCCATTTGTGGAGCGCAATTTATATCCAAGGGTTACCCAAGCTTCTTAGTGGGTTCATTTGCAGTCACATACCGGGTGTGTATTTATCATATACAGATATCTTTATCAAACAGTGTCTGTACATTTTGCTCTTCACCTGCGAGTGGCAGTGGCACAAACATTGCTGGAGCAGGCCCAGGTCGCAGCACAGCAAGGGGACGTCGCAGCAGGGGTCACTCGGTGAGGCCACACTGCCGCTATCATCTAGGGGCCCGTGTGCTGACTAGCAACCCCAAGGGTTCTTGATTGGTTGACTAGGTCATCCACTTCCTCCCAGATGACCTCTGACAACCCCAGCCAAGAGTCGGTGGGATCGTCAGACAACCCTTAGTTGGCATGGCATGGGAGCGGGTCAGTGGCCCTCACCTGTCCTCAACCCGCCTCTGTCCTATCCGGTTCCCTCAGCCAGAGATCTACTATGTGGTCTGAGTCAGCGCCACTAATATAGCGAGGATGAACAATTTGAGGAGGGCAGTCAGCAGTACTTGGCAGTGAAGAAATGGGGCCAATTCCCCTGCTTCTTGCAGTGGGCCCGGTAAAGTATTAGATGTGGAGAGTGGCAGGGCGGTCATGTTGTGAGGGGTCAGCCTCTCCCATACCAAGCCCGGGTTTGATGAGGACAGCAGTGATGATGAAACACAAATAGATGATGATGTAGCCGCCCGCACTTGGGAGCGGGTGAGGCAAGGGTTTTCATCATCGTCAGGAGAAGAGGGCGTCAGCTTGCGCGGTCAGACAGCGGCGCAGCCAGCAAAAATTGGTTGTGTGGCCATGAGTAAGCAGGGTAGCACCCAGTGTGAGGTCGGGAGCCAAGCGGCCACGGGGAAAAAAAACCCACTTCGCAGGCCCAAGAAAGTAGCGGCACAGGGTCAGCGAGGCAGCGGCGGTAGTAGTCACTCAGTGCGGAGCGTTGGCGGTTTTAAAATCAGCTACTGGGCCCGGTGTGGCGGTTCTTTGCTAAGACACTGGAGGAACCGAATATGGGTATATGTAGAATCTGTGGGCAGAAAGTGAAGCGTGGCCAGGGAGCTAACGTTGGCACCATAGCCCTGCGTTAACACATGCAGCGTCACCATCCGGTGGCCTGGGAGAACCGGGACTCAGATGTGGTGGTCCATCCTGCCGCTGCAGCAGCAGCGGCCTGTGGCACGCATGCCATTGCAGCCAGTCAAAGTCCCACCACCTCTTTCAGAAGGGAGTGTTTCTCTTTGACATCATCTCCCCGGGCCAGATGCTCCTGCTCCTCGCTACTCATGGTGCCAGCAGTCGTTCAGCGAGGCGATTTTCAAAGAGACAACGTATGTGTCCAACCATCCTAAGGTGCAGCAGCTGACCATGCTCCCGTCCAAATTGTAGGTACTGCAGTCCTGCCTTTCCAAATGGTGGACTCTGCACCTTCAGAGAACTATGGCTTGTGCCCAGCCGAGATGGAGGGGTTCCAAGCCGTAATTTCTTTTCCATAAAGGCAGTTCCAGCACTTCATAAATATTGCAGAACGAAAATGGGCCAGTCCTTGAGCTTATCAGTTTGTTTTCCCAAAGGGGCATGGCCAGCGCGGACGTCTGGAGCTGTAACTATGGTCAGGGCCAGTACATGTCCTTTATGGCCCATTGGGTGAAAGTGCTTCCTGCCCAAACACACCATCAAAATTGGACGGATGACGCCGCTTTCTCCTCCCCGTTGTCAAACTGCGGTCCCGCGCCAAGTCCACCTCCTCCTCTCCACCACCAACCCCCATCTCAGCCTCCACATGTACTGCTCCAACATACACCTGTGTAGGGCACAGCGGTGTCACGCATTTCTTTCACCTGGGGTTGCCTCGGCGAACGAAGTCACACAGGGGAGGAACTGTCCGCGTCATGCAGCAAGAAATCGATGTGTGGCTTTCTCCGCGCCAACTGCAAAATCGGAACCCTGGTGAGGAAATGGGAGTAACATGGTTTCCGGCTGCACCGAGGAGGGTGGTCCATGCGCCCTGCATGGCCCCATGTGTTCAATCTGGTTGTGAAAGGTCCTGAAGTCTTCATTTATCTTCAGAAGATTCTGAAAATGGCCCGGAAACTGTGCATGCACTTCATCCATTCCTACAAAGCCAGGAACACCCTCCTCGAGTTGCAGCGGCCAGAACGCCTCCCCCCAAAACACTCTGATATGAGATGTTTCCACCCGTTGGAATTCCAGCCTGCACATGTTGGACCATCTGTATGAACACAGAAAGGCCATTAACGATTTTTTGATGATCCAGACGGACAGGAGTACTCCCCTGTGTAACTTTGATGTCAGCCAGTGTCAACTCATGCCTGACACCTGCCGTTTGTTGAGGCCATTCGGGGGGAGCGACGTTATTTGTCAGTCGCCAGGACTACGGGATGAATAACGTCATTCCACTGCTTCATGTCCTGGAACAGATGCTGAAAAATCTGTCTGGACAGGGGACTGGAGACGTGGCGACTACATCTCGCGGCCATATGAGTCCGGTGGGGACTGAAATGGATGAGGAGGAGGAGGACATTGGAGCAGAAGCATTGTCTGGTGAAATGAGTGGATTTTCTACCCAGGTGACAAGAGAGGAGGAGCAGGAGCAGCTGGAGGAGGTGGATGGAGATGAGGAAGACGAGGCAGATGACCCGCAAGCACAGTGGCAGTATAAAGTGGAGATGGAAGCAGGGAGCCCCCCGTAGTCACTTGTGCAGATGGCCCGCAGCTTGCTGATTTGCCTGGATAGTGACAGCCGAATAGTCAGCATCCGGCAGAGGGATGACTTCTGGTCTCCACTATTTTGGGCCCTCGCTACCCGGGCCAAAATGGGAGCCTTTTTCCCAGCTATTGAGAGGGAGGACAAACTCCAAAATATATAGGGAAATCCTCCGTAGTTCAGTTGGCCGCTGTTATGTGCGGCATCGTCCCTCCTCTGGGCAGGTCTGACCGGGGGGGTTCTTCAGCGCTCACGTTACACTGCCGCGGCTGCTGGGAGAAGGTGGGGGGTAGGAGCAGTCCAGCTCCATCAGCAGCAGCCTAAGTCTGGAGTCACTGATTAGCAGCTTCCTTCACCCCCTAGTGAGGAGGGTAGTCCGCCAGCAGCAGCAGCAGGACCTGGAGCAGTCCCTGAACCAACAGGTGGTGCCTACTTGGACAGCACTCTGGGCCCCCCCAGTTAGAAGATTTCCCCTGGACTACTGGGCAGCCCAAACTGGATGTGTGGGCCCCCCAAACTTGCCGAGTTTGCCAAGTGGAGAAGCTGTCCTGCCCGGCAGTAGATGTGGCATCAGAGCGGGTGTTTCAGTGCGGCGGGGGCCATCCGTTACCCAAGGAGAACCGCTTGTCCACGGGAAATGTGGGGAAAGAATGACCTTTGTTTAAGATGAATCAGGGTGGATCGGCCAGGATTTCCACACCACCAATGCTTTAGGCGTCAGACTATATCAGCCATGACGCCTCAACCAAACTGTGAGAAATGAATCTGGGTTCAAACTACCTGCCTCAGCCACTATTCTGATGCCGCCACCCGCCTGATGCCACACATCTGCTGACAGTTTCTCCATCTGCCACCAACCATCTTTACCAGGGATTGGTATTGCCACCCACCTCCACACTCTGTCATTGTGCCAATAATGACCTCATGCTGCTGCTGCTGCTGTTGCTGGTGCCGTGACATCCACACTGTGTCATTGTGCCTCTCTCTGACCTCATGCTGTTGCTCCTGCCGCCGTCACCTTCACTCTCTGTCATTGTGCCACTCTGTGGCCTACTCCTGTTTTTGCCACCTCCAGAATGTCATTGTGCCACTGTCTGACCTCATGCTGCTGCTGTGGCTGCTGCCGTGACCTCCACACTGTGTCATTGTGCCACTCTGTAGCCTACTCTTGTTTTTTCCACCTCCAGAATGTCATTGTGCCACTGTCTGAGCTCATGTGCTGCTGCCGAACCTACACACTGTGTCATTGTGCCACTCTGGGCTACTCCTTTTTGCCACCTCAGATGTCATTGTGCCACTCCCTGACTCATGCTGTGCTGCTGTCCACTCCCCCTGTGTCATTGTGCCACTCTGTGGCCTACTCCTGTTTTTGCCACCTCCAGAATGTCCATTGTGCCAGTCTCTATCTCATTGCTGCTGTACGTGCCTCCATCTCTGTCTTGTGCCACTCTGTGGCCTACTCTGTTTTTCCCACCTCCGAATGTCATTGTGCCATCTCTGACCATCGCTGTGGCTGCCGCCGTCACCTCCCCACCACTGTCACTAATGTTGCCACCTGAGCTCTCAGCTTGTTTTTTTCCAGCTTTCGCTGGCATGACTTTATCAGGCTACATTTCCGCTTGAGGTTTTTTGGACAGTTTTGCCCTCTTAAGTGCCCAGGGAATTTTATAGTGAAGCGATTCTAAGAGCGGCGGCAGTCATGTGCGTGTCATACTAAAACACAACATTGTAAGAAGACCACACCAAGATCCCTCTGCATATTTCAGCATTGCACAACGTTCTACAGAAACCTGCAGGCTCTGTGCAGCCTGGAAATAGCTGTTTTTTAACGTGATTCGTCCCGAAGCAATTCGTACCGAAACAAATTTTGTACTAAAAATCGGCGAAGCAATTGAATCTTTGAGAAATTCGCCCATCTCTCGTTATTAACCAAAAAGATCATGAAACACATAATTATAAGGAATCATATAGATTATGGAATGTATCATCGTAAATACTTTAGATGTACAGATTTTTGTAGTTGGCTAACATGGGATGCATGGGAGTAGCAATCTGAATAGTTCATGAAGACCAGAACAGAGAACAGAGACCATGACTTCCACTAATATTAGAATGGAGAACCATTTTAGGACGAACTGGGGTAAGTTAAGTGTACCATTTGGCATAACTCATGTGATTTTGTGTTTTTTTGGTATTATATTATTATTGTTTAATGAGAAGTGGAATAGCTCATGGACTATATTACTGTAGGTAATTTGATGTGATACGTACTGCGTCATTGTAGAAAAATAGAAAAGTTAGAAGCATTCTACTGTGAAAAACTGTGTTCGCCATCCAGGTTTCCACTGAATTGTGAATCTAGGTATTAGTGATATAGTTAAAGGGATTTTCTCACTACAAAGATTGGCTTTCAACATGTAGGGAGATGTAATTGAAGACTTTTTATAAATATGTCGGTCTCTTGTTTTAACTTTATTCAGGTTATAAGATAGATTTTATCTGCTCTGAGTGCATGCAGGTTTCTATGGTTACCTGACCATAACTGTGCTGTCTGATAAGAGCAGAAACAGAGAGTAATATCACCATGTTCAGGAGAGCTCACTCCAGAGCAGATTATCTCCAACAAGATTAAATTTTATTTACAGATAAGCAATTGTTTTCACTCCTCACTGCACATGTAGCTTTGTTTACTGAATATTAACTCTCCTGCACTTTGTCTTTAAAATATCTCAGCTGGTTACAGAGAAGCTAAATATGCTAATCACTGTGAAAGAACCGCCCACAGCCTGGCAACCAGAGGGAAAGAAAAGCTGCATAGGGAGAAAAAACCCTTAAAAGGAACCTGTCAGCTACTTTATGCTGCCTGAACGACGGGCAGCATGAAATAGCTGCAGGCTACCTGATCCTAACCCTGTGTGTTTAACCCTAAACGTGGCGGCGTCCCCAGGTAAAACACCCACTGAAGTTGTCCCGGGTGCGGGGAGATGAGTCCGATGTGCGGCTTCTCCCCCTCAGATTAACTGACACCTCTCTCCCATGCTTGTCTATACTGAGCTATACTAGTAAAATTAGATCCTGAACTGCATAATTTTACATAACTGGATAGATCATAGAAAGCACTGAGAGGCATCAGGACTACACAAGGTAACCAGGTATTGGATCTCATAACAATTGCTTGATTTGAAACCAAATGAAAGCAATTTTCTATACAGTCAATAGCAATTTTCTTGTTGTGTGACAATAGAGAGTTTCACTTATATTGCATTGGAAAATTGGAGAATGTTGTGGCTTATTTTCACATTGATTAAGTGCAGACCGTTGTATTATATCATTATACGGTACATATTTTTCTCGAGAAGGCTTCCCAAAATTGACAGCAGGGTTAGTTTGCCCATTTCAACTAATATCATGTTATGGGTTCTTTTATCTTTTTTTTTGTCTTTGGCCTCCTAGTCTAAATCACCCTTCAATATCAATTCTGTAACAATGCACTGGTGTACTGTATCATATAAGACTCAACAAGAACAGAGACCAGATCTGCATTGCAGCCTAATCCACGTAATCCCAGACATACAGTAGGTGGATTAAGAGACCCACATTTGTTTTCAGTCCCTGTGCAGCAATTAAAATAAGTGAGTCTCTTGAATTATGCTGAACAATATTAGTAAATGGATACTATGAAGAGAGTAGGATGGATGTAACTGTGTAGTACATACCTCGCGTAGACGCTCCATTTTTTATTTTTTTGTATTTTTAACGCTTGTGAGTATGACTTTCTTTTTCATATGCACAATTTTGTGGTGGACATAATATATTTATTTTTTTATGTTTTTTTGGAGAGAATGGAACCAAATATGTTTATTTTTTATTACTATTGTTTTTTTTTTCTTTAGTTAAACATTATGGGCCACATGTATGAAAACTGTCTAGATCTAAAATTCACTGCTCTGGAAAAATAAAAGGGGCATTCTGATTGGTTTCTATGGGCAGCAAAGTGAATTTTAAACTTATATAGTTTTCATATATGTTGCCCTGTGTTGGGGAATATACACTTCCTCTATAAAACCACTCAGGTAAATGCTGATAATTACCTATTTTAGGGGTTAAATAGCTGGTATCAACTATATGATACAGCTGACACCTGTGGATGGTGCAGGTCAGTACTACTACCAGTAATTTTAATGCCAGCACAGCTCTGAGAGTGCTTTCACACGGTGCACTTATGGTGCGTTTTTGATGCATTTTTTCAATGTTTTTTTTTTTTTGCAGGTGGGCACATTAATTAATGATGTACATTGCTGCACAAAAATCGCAGCAAAAGAAGAGGTAAATTTGTGGTAAAATCGCGGTAATTACCGCGATTCTTGTGGCAATTTTTGTGCAGCAATGTACAGCATTAATTAATGTGCCTTCCTGCACAAAAAAACACATTGAAAAACACACAAACAATGCACCAAAAGCGCACCGTGTGAAAGCACCCTGAGGCAATTACCATTTGTGCAGCATGAATTTAAGGGGCTGTATGTTCTGATTAAAAACAGCCACTGTTTTGGTGCTAATCTGCCTGAGGAAACTGGGCATCACTGGATGTACTTAAAGGTAGTTAGAGGCATGACCTAAGGTGGCGTCCTACTTGGGAGTGGTTAGAGGCTTTGTCTGGGAGACCATAATGCTATAAAGATGGCAGTGACTGAATATTGTAGATGAGAGAAAATCAACCCACCTCCTAGAAGAAAAAAAATGACTTACTTTTATGACATTGATTAAAATGTTCCATATTGCCTAATTACAGGTGGTTGAATTGATTTGACAGGTCTGAGAATCTCTGCTAATTGCGCTGATTCAAAGAAAAGGAAAATTTTAAAAATCCATTTACTTATTTTCGAGAAGATCATAGTTAACAACGTTACCATCATTATGTTAAATTTACATATCTGATAATCTATTGTTTCTATCCTATATATGGGCTTGATACTGTCAGTGCAGATTATATATAATCTGCACTGACAGTATCAAGCTAATCTATAGGACAGATATACACACATACACACACACACACATACTATATGTATGCTATATTTTTGCATATGTCTATATCTATCTATGTATATTCTATTCACTGCAATCCTGCAGCTATTTATTTATGGCTACTACACATATAAAATGCACAACAAAAGGTGCAAAGTAGCTATTCTGTAGGAAAAAAAATGATTACACATGCCACCACCACAGATCTCAGGCTGCTGCTGTCGACTGGCCTATTTCTAAGCAACCAAATGAAAAAGAGGATGGAAAGTTACCAATGATAAAAGCAGAATGCTGGCTTAGAAATGAGCCACAACTCAATAGAGGAATAGAAATAAGCACTGGAGTGGAAATAAAATGTGCTGTAACATACAGAAGAACCACCGAATTAGGGAATCAGCTGAAAGAATGTAACAACAGAAAATGACACAGCAGGGTAAAATAAACAACCAGCTAAAAGCAAGGCAACATTAACCATAGAATCTCGGTCTGTGCAGTAACTAAAGAAACACAGGAGTGACATTTACTTGTGGTCAATATCACAGTGAGTTAAAGCACCATTAACACATAAAAAAAAGAAAATAGCAGAGAGGCAGGTCATATAGATATACAAAACTGAGTACACCCCTCACATTTTTGTAAATATCGTATTATATCTTTTCATGGGACACACTGAAGAGATGATACTTTGATACTATGTAAAGTAGTCAGTGTACGGCTTATATAACAGTGTAAATTTGGTGTGACCTCTATATAACTCAACACACAGCCATCAATGTCTACACTGCTGGCAACAAAGGTGTTTACACCCCTAAGTGAAGATGGACAAATTGGACTAAAATTACATAAAAAGTGTCAATATTTTGTGTGACCATCATTATTTTCCAGCACAGCCTTAAGTCGCTTGGGCATGGAGTTCACTAGAGCTTTACAGGTTGTCACTGGAATCCTTTTTCATTCCTCCATGAGAACATCACGGAGCTGGTGGGTGTTAGAGACCTTGCATTCTTCCACCTTCCATTTGAGGATGTCTCACAGATGCACAATAGGGTATTGGTCTGGAGACATGCTTGGCAGGTCCAGCACCTTTTACTCTCATTTTTTTTTTTAGCAATGCAGTGGTCATTTTGGAGGTGTGCTTGGGTCATTATCATGTTGGAATACTGTCCTTGGGCTCAGTTTCTGAAGGGAAGGGATCATGCTCTGCTTCAGTATGTCATAGTACATGTTGGCATTCATGGTTCCCTCAATAAGCTATAGCTCCCCACATCTGACAACACTCATGCAGCCCCAAACTATGACATTCCCACCACCATGCTTGACTGTTGACTTTGTATTTCTCACCTGATTGCCACCACACACACTTGACACCATCTGAACAAAATACATTTATTTTGGTCTTATCACACCACAGGACATGGTTCCAGTTATCCATGTCCTTAGCCTGTTTGTCTTCAGCAAACTGTTTGAAGACTTTCTTTTGCATCATTGTTACAAGAGGCTTCCTTCTGGGACGACAGCAATGCAGCCCAATTTGATGTGGTGTGTGGCTTATGATCTGAGCACTGAAAGTCTGACCCACCACCCCTTTAACATCTGCAGCAATGCTGGCAGCACTCATACATCTATTTTGAAAAGACAATCTCTTGATATGATGCTGAGCATATGCCCTCAACTTCTTTGGTCGACTATGGCGAAGCCTGTTCCGAGTGGTACCTGTCTTTTTAAACTTTTTATATGTTCTTGGCCACCATGCTGCAGGGTGTTGGAAATCATCTTATAGCTTAGACCATCTTTATGTAGAGCAATTTTTTTTTCAGATCCTCAGACAGTTCTTTGCCATGTGGTGCCATATTGAACTTTCAGTGGTCAGTATGAGAAGGTGGGAGAGCGATAAAACCAAATTTAACATATTTTCACTTGTGGGTGTACTCACTTTTGTTGCCAGTAGTTTGAGGGCACATCAAATTTACACTATTATACAAGCTGTATACTGATGACTTTACATTTTATCTAAGTGTCATATTTTCAGTGTTGTCCCATGAAAAGATATAATTTAATATTTTCAAAAATGTGACAGGTGTACTTTCTTTTGTGAGAAACTATATATACATTTATGCTTCTTGTGGCATCCAGTAGCTGTAAATGACAAGGAGAAAATGGGTGACAAAGGGGGACAGTAGCCCTGTACTATCTACGTTAGTATAATGTATTACTATATTAAAGGGGTAACCAAAATAATTAGCTTTTAACATGTGGGGACAGCTAATTTAATGACAATAAATATGAACATTTGCAAACACTGTTTTTTTTTTTTTTTTTTTAGTTACCACTTCAAGCAGGTATGAATTAGAACTAGGAAAAGGAATGGAATTCACGGCACTCACCACGTCCTTAAAAGTCCTTCTTTATTGCGGCAATAACTCCATGTGGAGGGACAAACACTGGATACACAGTAGCATAACAGGCGACGGCCGTTTCGCGTTCACACACGCTTCCTCTAGGCCTAGAAGAAGCGTGTGTGAACGCGAAACGGCCGTCGCCTGTTAAGCTACTGTTTATCCAGTGTTTGTCCCTCCACATGGAGTTATTGCCGCAATAAAGAAGGACTTTTAAGGACGTGGTGAGTGCCGTGAATTCCATTCTTTATCCTAGTTCGAGTGATTGATGTCTATCTGTTCCTTCACTGAGCACCACAGAGTCATTTATAAATAACAAGGTTCACGTGGGTCACAGATTATGGAGGAATAGTGCAGAGCAGCAGTGCCGAGACTGTGTTATCCTCATTGCCAAGGTATGAATTTGAAGCTTTAAAGGTAAACTGTCACACTGTTTATCCTGCCCTCAAAAAGAATAAACTAGTGACAGACATGTTGTTTCCAGCTTTGTGTCCATTATTCTGGAAGATGCAGTAGTTTAAGAGCATTTCATTTTCAATCCTGGTGGTTTGCAGCCTGCTCTGCCAGAGATGAGCCCAGTTTATTCATGAACAGGTGTTAGCTCCACCCTCCCATCCCTAGCTCCACCTACTGTTGTCTCTACCTATCACTGTGAATAGGTATAAATCTGTAAAAATGCAGCAGGTGGCATGGCTAGAGGCTAGTGGGAGGAGCTAGTGCTAGTTTATGAATAAACTGGACTTACCTCTGGCAATGCAGGCTGCAAGATGTCAGATTTGAGTAATAAATTCTTTGAAACTACTGTATTTTACAGAAACTACTGTATTTTACAGAATAAGGGACAGACCACTGGAATTGGCATGTCTGTCACTAACTTGTGCTGTTCTTAGTGAGGGCAGAATTAACCATGTGACAGGTTCCCTTTAAACAAAGAGAGCTTACAGTTCCTACTCATATCTTGTTCTCTAGGGTACCTATAAATCTTGTATCTGGAGTATCTGCCTTGCGGTGCTTTCACACAGTGCAGTGTTGGTGCAGTTTTAACTGTGCTCCAATTAAACTGCCTTTATTACCAGCAAGCTTCTTTCACTGATCTAAACTGTTTGGAAAGTGAGTAATCAATTAGTGTGTTTGTGTCAATCGGACTTTAAACACAGTAATTGATTACTTACTGGAAACAACTTTCTAAACAATTTAGACAACTGAAAGAAGCTTGCTGGTAATAAAAGAAGTTAATTGGAGCGAAATAAAAACTGAACCAAAACTGCGCTATGTGAAAGTTGCCTGAGGGATCTTGAAGGTGTAGGCAGCTGGGTAATTAGTTCCTTTTAACTCCTGATCATCGACCACTACCCACAAATCATCTTATAACCCTTGCAATGTGCCATTAGATTTGTCACTTATTGCCCCATCACCTACTGTTACCTTGTCACTGAGAAGATGTCCTATATACACCAATTAGCCATAACATTAAAACTACTTGCTCAGTATTGTGTTGGATTCGCTTACGCTGCCAAAAGAGTTCTGGCCTCTTATTGAATGGACTCCACAATAACTCTTGGGATCTCCTGTGGGATCTTGTATCAAGATTTTAGCAACAGATCCTTTACAGGGTTATTCCCATCTCCTAATTTCCGGGCTTGGAGACAGGAAAGACCTGGCCATAATGGAAAGGTGGCCATGCATGCACAACACTTTGTTCTCTGTTCTATAGAAGTATAACTGAGCGAGTGTGCTTTAGTGAACTAGAAACTACCCTTGAATTCAATGCACGACCATCTTTTTATTTTAGATTTAGAATTCAGGGGCCCATTTTTGAGATAGTTCCCAGAGATGGGGCTCATGCTTATCAGACATTTGTGACATATCCTACTAATATGCCATAAATGTCTGACAAGGGAATAAACCTCTAAGTCTTGTACATTGTAAAGTGGAGCCTCCCTGGATCAAACTTAGAGATGCTTATCAGATTTAAATTTTGAGAATGTAAAAGCCAAGTCAGCAGACTAAACTTTGTCTGTCATATGAGAGGATTCTTTACTCTTCTAGACAAGGCCACCATTGCTGTTAGGGAATGCTGTTTAAATAAAGAAATGTATTTGGTCTACAACAAAATTAAGGCCGATGATAACCATCAACGAAGTATCCATATAAATGCTAGGAACATTTTACAGAACATAACACTGCTTCTGCCAGGCTCCCTTCTTCACCTGGCATCCACATAATGTGAAAATATGATTCCTCAGACCAGGCCATCTTATGCCATTGCTCCAGTGTCCAGTTTTTATGCATACATGCTCATTTTGGTAGGGGACAGGAGTTAATCTGTCTTCAGCTACATAGCTCCATTAGCATAAAGCTGCAATGCACTCCATATTGAATGCCTTTCTACCATGAATATAATTATCTTTTTCAAAAATTTGTCATACAGAAACCCTTCTGTGGGACTGGACTTCATGGGCTAGACTTTGCTATACTTACCTATCATCGGATCTTGAACACCCTAGACCTGTCACTTGTTCACTGATTGTCCTTCTTTGGACCACTTTAGGTAAGTACTGGGAAAATCTGAAAGGCTTGCCTTCTACTAGTTAATTTTTTTTAACTTTAACTGCAAGGACTTACTGTTTAACTGCCTAATATACCCCACCCTGTGACAGCTACTGTGCCATTATAGCTAGAAAATAAATGCATTATTTTACTTGTAAGGCCAAACCCACACAGCATTTTTTTGCACAAAAACAGCAGTCGGCTTTTGGATTCCCGGCGGCCCAGTACATTGGGGTTGCAGGACTTGAACGGGGGTCCGGCAGAATATACAACATGTTCTAAATTTTGTCAGACGGTTTTAGTTTTTGGAAGTCCTCATTAAAAAAATCTGTGCTGTGTCGACCACAGCACAAATTTTCTATTGAGCGCTACACAGCACAGGTTACAGTTGGATTTTCGGTGGATTCTAAATACTGAATCCGCCAAAAATCCGACCCCAGCCTGTACTGTGTAGACATAGCCGAACTGGTTTTAAACATCTGTGAATACAGTGTAAAAAAAGTTTTTTCTTGATTTAACTCACTAATTATAGGGTGTCTATGAGCATTAGTTGTAGAATTAATTTATGTCACAAATTAATACTGAAAGGGGTATTTCCATTCTATAAAGTGATGAAAGTGGGTAAAAATTGTGCATACTGTGCAGCTGCATAGGGGCCTAGTAGATCAAAGGGCCCACTGTTAACTACTATGAATTACATTGCAGGTACTGTAAGATACTGAGCTAAAGAGTTGAATGGATAACCATTACTGGTGGATTGTTGAAGAGACATGATGGTGTGCTCTAAAATGAGACATTGGCTAACAAGAGGCCCATGTGTTATTGCATGCCACTTTTCTACTGTTTGTGTCCTCTCTAGTGATGACATTCAATTGAAAGAAGTCTCACTATTACTCCCTTTAAAGCAGTACATTTTCCTTCTGTCTTTGTTTGCTAAAGGGTCTCAGACATTATCATTAAGTGATGGCAAATCCTTTCTAAGGGCCACATATATGAAAACTGTCTAGGTCTAAAATTCACTTTGTTGCCCATAGCAACCAATCAGAGCCCCCCTTTCATTTCATGTAGTGCTCTGGAAAAATGAGATGGGCATTCTGGTTGGTTGCTATGGGCAACAAAATGAGTTTTAGACCGACAGTTTTCATACATGTGGCCCTAAATGCCATAGCATTAAATATTGTGTATAGGCCTGAAAAACATCCCAAACAAAGGGTTAAAAAATGTGGGGCTTCTAAATATCTCCCATAAATGTCTTCTATATCCCCATGATAGTGACAATCAGTGTGCCCATCTGTGTGTTTTTCTGTTTGTATGGAATAATAAAATGACTAAATCATAACAGTATGCAGTACAGTTGTGGATCTGTGTAACACTTTGTAGAGATAATTAAAATAAGGATGGATTAATGTATTGTATGATGAGTGGTCCTGTAAGATATTCCTTATAAATCAGAAAAGATATGAACAGACCTGCATAATTTGAATTCTTAATGAAAATTTAATAAGCTAAAATATTTTTCTATTTTTTCTACTGTTTGCAGTGAGAATAGAAGGTAAAAAATTTTGTGATTGTCAGAATTAAAATATGCAAAATATGGAAAAACAGTTTTAGGAAACAGTTATTCCTTTGACAGCTACATTCATTGGGCTTGCCGGCAGCAAAAGTGCCACTGGCAAAATTGTGCAGGAAAAAAAAAAGAACCTGTGTGAAGCCTAAGGTCCCATACTAAATGTGCATAGAGGTTATTGATTGTTTGGGGATTTATCATTGTCTCTTACAGCAGAAGTAGATGAAATTCACAAAAAAAGAGCAGCATCAAGCGGCTATTAGGAAGTATGGCACCTGCAACAAAATAGAAAACCTGCTTAACAATGTCCTTCTTACAAAATGGCATATACTGGATTAAAACAGCGGAGGTCAACCCAAGATACTATGGATGTCTTCCGCTACATCAAAGGTCTACACATTTATTGAGGCCTAAAGACATACACATCTAAACACACATGACTTTTTAATATAGATTTATTAGCAGCTGTCATTTCTGAAATAGATTGTAATTAGCTTCAAACTGGATTGCAAGAACTGGCAAAACAAACAAACACATAAAAAGCCCATAAAAAGCTATATAGTAACACAGTAGTAGGGATTGTAAGGCTTAAAAACATACCAGAAGTTTACATAGACTATATAAAAGACACATATGCATGTTTTTCTCACTACCTGACATGAAATCAGAATAAACCTTTCCAGTTTTAGGTCAATTAGGATTACCAAAATTATGTATATTTGCCAAATGACAGATTAATAATTGATTGATTTCCCCATAACAACATTACATTCGCACTGCTCTTACAGTGAAGACTCCCAATCTGTCTTTCTCTAGATGAAGAGGATGAGTCTTTGCATTTAACCTTGGTATACTAATGCATAGTCATTCCATCTGTTGGAAAAAGGAAAAAAATGCCACTGCCCCAACCCTTCCCCCAGTAAAGTTGTATATTGAATTTTCTTGGCTGGGCAGAGTACCAAAAGGGTGTTCACACCATGCACTTTGATGGCATATTGATATAATAACTCATCAAAGTGTGATAGAAGTAGATTCCACCTCTAGGAATTAAAAAGGTATTTTCATGTCACATACAGCCGAATACGCTGCTTCCATAGAGAGGAAAGTCATGCACAAGCGCTACCGGCTCTACATTCTGAGCTGAAACTTTCATAGGTCTGTTCCTAAGTTATGTGTGGGTCTTTGAGGTGGGACCTACTCCTACTGTATTACACTGTGATAAAAATTTCTATTGATCTGCCAACAATCTACATGGTGGGAAACAAACCTTTAAGTGTTTAGGAAACTAATATTAGTCATAATCCTTGGAAGAGCAGCAACACCATAAAAAAATGTCCGTGGGAGCACAGCAGTTCTATGAGGGCTGAATGCAACCCCTTAAGTGCCAGTTGGTCAATTAAATAAAGGGGTTGTCTTGAAATTAACGTTTATAACCTGTTCACAGAATAGGTGGGAAATGTATGATTGGTGGGAATCCCCAGTGAACACTAGAACTAGGGCCCATTACCATGGCTTTAGCTGCCCTTTAGATAGTAAATGGAGCAGTAGTGCCATATATGCACTGACACCTCTCTGTTTGCTGCACTCGCAGCAGGTATAAGGTGAGTGGGTAAGTTCTCAAGAAAGGTGAGGGTCCCAGAGATTGGACCTGCATCTGTCAGTCATTTGTGGCATATCCTGTACATACCCTGTAAATATATGAAATGGGAATAAATTCTTCTTTTTACTGATATTATTATTATTATTATTATTATTATTATTATTATTATTATTATTATTTTATTATTATTATTATTTTTAATTTATTACTATTTTCAACTGTGAAACATTTGCCGAAATACATTTTGTATGTAGTTGTCACTCACAAATAATATATCCATTGATCAGATTTGATGGTGGAATCATCAACAGGGTAACTTGATTGTATCTAGTTGGGAGCTTCTGAACCGTACAATGCACACCTTTATATTGTGTATTTTGCAAGTACTGGAAATTAATGCTCTCCACTGTGAAGATTACAGAGAAATACATATTGAAAGTAACAAAAGACTAGCTATATTAGAGCTGGCAGAGTAAAGGTTACCAAGAGTGACAGGCTCAGCAGGTGTGCAAGGCTTTGCCCATTGATTCAAATTGAAACTGAAAATAGCACTTTATTCAGCAAATCAAACCCAATCACTACTGAACAGTCTTCAGCTCTTATTTCCAAGCCCACTACTCTTTATTACTTCCTTTTTTTCTTGGAGAGAAAGAAAAAAAATCCTTCTTTTTAAGGTGCTAAACGTCCTCCTTCCATTTACTAGCTATTGTCAATTGCTTTTCTCTGTTTCAAATGAGGCAATCATCTTAGCATGCTCCTCCACACAATTCAGTTCCTCAGAAAAACTCTTATTTTGTCACAGAAATTTTCTCCTCTTCTGGAAATTAATCTTTCCTGTAATGTTTAATATTTCTTCCGAAACAATTACAATTTAATAAAGCATTGTAGCAAATGCTTCTATTTTCCGAATGCTTGAAGATTGCGAGACATTAGAGCCATGCCTGGCAGCAGCAGAGCCTGGATCTACAAGCATGAAGAATTAATGTACGTTGACTAATAGGAAAGCACTTTGGGAAGTAGCTCATGTTTTGTTAGAAAAGGTGCCATCCGATTGGATCTCATAAATAAAGAGAATTAGAACAGGCTACAGTGCACAGAGTTTATATATGAGTTTCAATGAGACGATCATTTAGGCTTTCCAGGCTCATTGAGAACGTGTTGCTATGGTTACCGGAGAGAAACTTAGCCACTAAATAACGGATCAGAATGCACAATTCATAATGTTCACTGGAACAATTTATCTTATTTCTGATTCCTTTGTGTTTTTCTCTTAAGTACAACATGAAGAACCTGCACTGCAAATATTAAGTATTTATCTACATTCAGCAGCTAATATGCGTCAGACACCAGCCGGGGAATTGTGCAGCATCCTTGACGTTAACATTTCAATATGGAGTTTAATGCAGTAGCAGCCAGCAAATCTCACCTTTGTGGAGGATGACATCAAACATATTAGACTGGACATGCTACCTGATAATGACATAAATGAACACATGTGACTAAAAATACATAGAACATTACAGTCTGACACCTGACATTATCATTGCTTGGTGAATGTCAACCAACTTAGACCTGTCCTATTCTGAACTGATGTCAAGAGCAACCTTCCATTGCAAAAGATTAGATTGATTTATATCTCCTCTTTTGTGCACAATATCACATAGAAATATCTTATGGACCATTCACACAGCGTTATTTGCTTATGTCTGAAGTATTCGTCAGGGTACTATGAGGAAATTTACCCCGACATTTACTCTTTCAACCTCTATGGCGCCGCAGCTATGTCACGGTATACGTCAGCGTACCTTTCCTCGCAGTGGCCTGAAGGATGCCTCGAATGTGAGCAAATAACATGATATGAGTGGCCCCTTATGTTGTACCTGTCTATCTATCTGTCTATCTATCTGTCTATCTATCTATCTATCTATCTATCTATCTATCTATCTATCTGTCTGTCTGTCTGTCTGTCTGTCTGTCTGTCTGTCTGTCTGTCTGTCTGTCTGTCTAGCTATCTGTCCTTTTATCTATTCATCTACAGTTGAAACCAGAAGTTTACATACACTATATAAAAAGACACATATTCATGTTTTTCTCACTATCTGACATGAAATCAGAATAAATAAACCTTACCCGTGTTAGATCAATTAGGATTACCAAAATTATTTATATTTGCCAAATATCAGAATAATGTGATAGAGAAATGTTTAAGGAATTTTTATTGCTTTCTGCAAAGTCAAAAGTTTACATACACTAGGATTACTATGCCTTTAAACATTGGGACAGCCCATATGATGATGTCATGTCTTTGGAAGCTTCTGATAAGTTTATTGGCAACATCTGAGTTAATTAAAGACAGACTTGTGGATGTATTTTAAATCACATCAGAAACACATCGCTTCCGTGTGTAACATCATGGGAAAGTCTAAAAAAATCAGCCAAGATATCAGAAAGATAATTGTGGACTTGTACAAGTCTGGATCATCCTTGGGTGCAATTTCCAAATACCTGAAGGTGCCTAATTCCCCTGTACAAGACAAATATATGCAAGTACAAATAGGATGGGAATGTCCATCCATCATACCACTCAGGAAGGAGACGGGTTCTGTGTCTCATTGACATGCTTTGGTCCGACACGTGCATATCAACCCAAGAATAAAAGCAAAAGATCTTGTGAAGATGCTGGCGGAAGCTGGTAAGATTGTCATTATGCACAGTGAAACAAGTATTGTATCAACACCGACTGAATGGCCACTCTGCCAGGAAGAAGCCATTACTCCAAAAGAAAATAAATGCCAGATTAATGTTTGCAAGTGCACACAGGAACAAAGACCTACATTTTTGGAGACATGTCCTGTGTCTGATGAAGCTAAAATTGAATAGTTTGGCCTTAATGACCATTGTTACATTTGGAAGAAAAAGAGAGAAGCTTGGACAGAACACTATTCCAACTGTGAAGCATGGGGGTGGCAGCAAAATGTTGTGGTATCATGAGGAAAGAAGATTATGGAAGACATGTATGAAGGAAGGCACGTCAAAGTGAATAGTCGAATTTCATTTTCAGTGTATAATGCGCCTGATCTTTGAAAGTGTTTTGTGTGCTTTAATAAATGATGTGTAAAGTTCGACGCGCCTCGCCTATGTGTTAAGTGCATTACAGAACGTAGGCACATAAGTAATGCGCCTAACATGTATTAAGGTTATGGACAGGCTGGAAATAAGAAAAGTCATCAGAATAGCATGTCAGTGAATAGAAACTATGGTACTGATATTGCTTGGTGGACCACAGGTCCCAGCAATACCTGTGCTGTGCTGGCTCTTGCTGTATGTAGAATAAAGGGTGAGAGCAGCAAAAATAACTTTAAAATTTAATGTAGTAAAAATTTAAAATATAAAAATCTGAACAACATAATCAATAACCCAATAAAATTTGTTTTTGTTTCTTTTAATTTTAAATATTATTAATAGATATTTTTTGTTTGTGATATTATATATTTTATATTCATTTAAATGGTCATATTTTTCATTAAATTTGAATAATTATATTTTATACAGTTTGATAATTATAATAAATTGTGTATATATATATATAAAAAAGACGATCGCGCTCTGTTCGCTGTATTAGGTGCCAACTTAATCACAAGCAGTGATGAAGGAGATCGTTATTCTCTGAAACGCGTAGGTCTTGTATGCCTACTCGGCTTTCGTTAGCTACAGCCTTAGTGACGTCACTCTAGTCTGTTTGCCTGTATGTGTGGATCCCGCATGCTGCCGGCCGGAGCGTATTAGCGGTGAACACACCACACTGTTTGTATGTTTTTATATATTATTTCTGACAAATCCACCAACTGAAGATTGAAGTGGACAGAAACCTGGATTAGTGCGAGGTTCCTGGCTGATGTGAGCATCCAGTGAGAATCTCTGGGGAAGTGGTTGCACTATTACAGGTGTGTTTTACACTGTTTTATACTATTGGCATGGGGGTTGCATATTTTGGAATTTGAATATTTGGGGACTGCTTGTGATTAAGTTGGCACCTAATACAGCGAACAGAGCGCAATCGTCTATATATATATATATATATATACACTTTTTATTTCTATTAGAGGATTGCAGCAGGAGATTTCCTCTGACGATCTTTGTGCAGCTTGTTCCCTGAAACACCTGGCGCTTGTATCTAAAGTAGTAGTTAATTATAATAAATTACTTTTTATTAATGTACTGGTGTTAAGTTGAGAAATATTTGACATTTTGCACCTTACAGCAAATCTATCTAACTTTGGCTCCGCAGGCTCAGGCAGACCACATTGAGATAGGTCTGCCTGTTGGAGCAGTAGTGCGCCTAGTTTTGCCGAACCACATTCATATATGTGTCTAATATTACGATTGTGGTGCGACACGCCTCCATAGCGCCCCCAGAACGCCACCAGAACACCCCTTCATGTTAGGTGCATTAGTATGTGTCGAGTCTTACGAACAATGCACCTAACACATTCATTAGGTGCATTAGACATCATAGACTGCTCAGTTAGGTGGTACAATGGTATGCCATAAGAAGGGTGAAAAACCCTTTCATACATGTCGTCCTATGGGCCACATGTATGAGATCTGTCTTGGTCTAAAATTCACTTAGTTACCCATAGCAACCAATCAGAGTGCCCCTCTCATTTTTCTAGAGCACAATATGAAATGAAAGAGGCGCTCTGATTGGTGTCCATGGGCAAAAAAGTTAATTTTAGATATAGACAGTTTTCATACATGAGGACCTATGTGTCAATATTGAAGCAACATCTCAAGACATCAGCCAGGAAATCAAAGCTTGGAAGGAAATGCTTCTTCCGAAGGGATATTGCCCGGAAGCATACTGTCAAACTGGTTACAAAGTGGCTTAAGAATAAACAAGTCAATGTTTTGGAGTGTCCATCACAAAGTCCTGATCTCAATCCAATTGAAAATTTATGGGCAAAGCTGAAAAGGCAGGTGTGAGCAAGGCGACCTACAAACATGGCTCAGTTACACCAGTTCTGTCAGGAGGAATGGGCCAAAATTCCTATCAACTGTTGTGAGAAGCTTGTGGAAGGAGATTCAAAAAGTTTGACCCAAGTTGTACAGTTTAAGGGCAATGCTACCAAATACTAATGAAATGTATGTAAACTTTTGACTTTGTAGAAATAAATAAAAATGCCTCAAAAAAACCTCCCTCCTTATTCAGGCATTTGGCAAATATAAATCATTTTGGTAATCCTAATTGACCTAAAACAGATAATGTTTATTCTGATTTCATGTCAGATAGTGAGAAAAACATGCATATTTGTCTTTTTATATAGTGGATGTAAACTTCTGGTTTCAACTGTATGTATCAATCTGAATGTTTATCTATCTGTATCAAAAGGAAGGAAGTAATATATCCCAAAAGGTTGAAGCACTCCTCCAATGAGGAGAGATTGTACTTTTAGTAACCATGTCACCGCAATATGTTAACTCTACAATAGAGTCTTTCTCAAGATACAATATACACAAGATAAATAGCAAGTGAGCATTCCCATATAAATAAAGGGCGTTATGTAAGAAAACTGTCTAGCGGTAAGACTATCTTTGTTGCCCACAGCAACCAATCAGAACTCAGCTTTCATTTCATATAGTACTCTGGGAAAATAAAATATGAGCCCTAATTGGTTGCTATGGGCAACAAAGACAGTATTACTGCTAGACAGTTTTTATACCTAAGGCCCGAAGTCCATGCATTGTTTCGGCTCACACACTGAACCTCTTTTAAGAAAAAGGTGTTTTTTAAAAAACGCTCTGCATGTGCATGAAAAGTTTGAATGCATTGACATTGATGAATAAAGTTATTATCTTTTTGCTTACAGATACATTAATAGCAAAAAGTTAGAGATATCTGACTTTTAGTTGAAATTTCAGGATGAACATACAATTTCTTGTATTTTTTTTTTATGCACTAAATGAATCCATCTCTTAACTTTAGAATACACACGTCCAACTGTTCAATGTTTCAGTGCTTTTTGCACAACGTGTTGCTCTATAGCAAGGAGCTTTGTGGCAAAATTCACAAGTGTTTGATCGCTGTAGATTTCAATAAATTTATGGGATCAATTTGAATTGGGATTTAAACAGCCCTCCTCATCATGCTGTTCACATTTTGACATCATGGGCCTCATGCATGAAAACTGTTTAGGTGTAAGACTTTCTTTGTTGCCCATACCAACCAATCAGAGCTCCCCTTTCATTTCATATAGTGTTCTGAAAAAAAATGATAGAGGAGCTCTGATTGGTTGCTGTGGGCAACAAAGAAAGTCTTATACCTAGACAGTTTTAATACATGAGGCCCCATGAGATCAAGACAACACTTTACAATTGATCAACAGTATCTCGCCATTGCCAGGCTTCAAGCAGGATACTCTCAGAAGCATTGGCCACTGAACTTTGAGTGTCACTGACTTTCATCAACAGGTTGCAACAGGGTACAGAAAATAAATAACTGGAAATAGACGTAAAACTTAACCTTTAATAATGTATTAAAATATGGACTCAATAAAGTACAAAAGTGCAAAGGTTTCCAGTGGACAAGAAAATAATATATAAAACTCAACCTATTACACCCTATGCTGCAATCTGCTTAGCAAACAGATGTGGGGACATCATCCTGACAAGGACTGCCCCACCTGGAATCTTTGCTAGTGAGCTCTGGTGCTTTCTGTTTACAACGGGGACCCAATATGATCACAATCTAGTGGTAAGGTCCCAAAATAGTCCTAACGTGTTTCCTTCCTGGGTTATACAGAAATTCTTTAGGGGACAATAGAAGATGTGTGAACAGTGAAAAAAACAGATAGACACAATAAGGACACAATGACATCAATTGCAAGTATGTATTCAAACAGGATGCCTTAGATACAGATATATATTGAGTGAAACGCTTCAGGAGTATTTTGGGCCATTACCACTAGGTTGTTATTATATTGGGCCCCCACTGTAATCAGGGAGCACCAGGGCTCAATAGCCAAGGTTCCAGGTGGGGCCATCCCTGTCGGGGCGATGTCCCCATATCTGTTTGGTCTTCAGACACCTTTGAGTTTTGTACATTATTTTCATGTCCAGTGGAAGCCTTTGCACTTTTGTACGTTATGGATCCTTTATAGTCCATATTTTAATAAATTAATAAAGGTCAAGTTTTATGACTATCTGTTACAGTGATGGTACATTGTATTGAGTTTGAGATAACTTTAGTTCTCTTGTTATTTGCAGTGATACAGAGAGACGGAAGAGTCACAGAAAGGTAAAGAAGTGGATGTCATTTGGCTACATCACACACTGATGACCGCTTCATTGTAGATAATGCCCTGTGGAATTGGATGATGAATGCCACACAACTCCGAGCATGTTTAAGGGAGGTGAGAGGCACCCAAGTGTCATGTCAGACCATTCGTAACCATTTACTTCAGCGTGCTCTGCATGCTAAAAAAACGGCAAGAGTACCTGACCACACCACCACACATAGTTATCATTGTCCTTTTCTACACTGGTCCTCAGTGCTGTTCAGTGATGATAGTTGCTTCACTCTGAGAACAAATAATGGGCACTAACAATGCTGGAGACGTCAAGAAGAGCGGTATGCATCAGCCACTGTTGTCATCAAATGAGTCTTTGTTGGTGGTGTTGTTACAGTGTGGGCAGGTGTGTCCAGTCAGTATAGAACTGCCCTACACTTTGTGAATGGTGCAGTGACAAGCCTCTACTACTTTAAGAACATCATTAATTCAGTCATTGTGTCTCTACATGTACAACACAGGGCTAATTTCATCTTCATAGATGACAATGCTCTAGCTTGGAAATTTGGGGACCTCAAATGGAGTGGCCTAAACTTTCTCTAGACCTGAAGCCCCTTGAAAACCTGTGGGATCAGCTGAATCGCCCTATAGAAGCTTGTAACTCTGTAGCCCTGAACCTCAATGACCTGAGGGATACCCATCAAGAAGAGTGGGATGCCATGCCTCACCAGTCAATATTTCGACTTGTGAACAACATGAGATGTTGTTGTCATGCTGTAATTGATGCACAAGGTCACGTGACACGTTATTGAGACACTAACATTTTTTGAATGTGTATATCCTCCACTGATGGTTGCTTTAGTCAATTAAATTGTTTGAGATGAGAAAATCAATATTGCGTGCTACAACTTAAATGGCTTACTTTCAGGATAAAACATCACTGTAGCATGAAATTTTTCCATAAGTTTCATCTGTAACCAAATGTTCCTAACTTTTTGTGAGTAATGTAGACAGACAGATGGATAGCTATGACATATATATTATTGTAAGGCCGCAGCTGGGAAGGTCTGCGATGGAGTGTATATCCCAGCCAGGTTCTGGGCGTATGCCTGGAGAGAGCAAGATACATGCCACCAAGGTAAGAAGCCTTGGTGGAGTGAAAGGCCATTGTTAAATAGGTGTCGGCAGTACAGACTGTCGACATACATTTAAGTTGTATGTTAGTACGGCTACCAGCCATTCCAGGGTCGGCCTTTCATTGGGAGTAAGCATAGAGCAGGGTGGGTGCTTACTCCCCATGGCTCCACTCCGGGTTTTCCCGGTGGTATATAAGGTCAGCAGGTAAGCTGACTGGGCGGGCTGCATCTCCAGTCTACCTTCTGGGCTGGAGACATTCACACTGCTGGAAGCCAGTGTCTGCTACACCATCTCCCAAGGTGCTAGTGAGGGAACTACACCTGTGTATAGTAAGCGCTCAGACGAGCAGGAGTTTTGTTTATGTTTATATGTTTGCTGTGCATGTATTGCCATACGTTTTTGTTCTGCTGGTGAAATAAACACATGGAAGCAAGACACCGTTTGAACCAGATATCTGCCTCTGTCTCATGCCTGAAGGACTTATGAGTGATCCCAGAGCTGTGCAAGCTCACAGTATATATATTTATTTATATACAATTCATTATACTGTAGAAGACTAACCTCGTAGATTGAATGTTTCTTCTGCATTTGCCTTCAATATACTGATTGACAGGCCTAATACCATAGACTACAAACCGTTTTGGTATGTTTTTCTGTGTGTATATAATTAAGCTCCTGTAATATGCTGGTGACTTTAGGGCATTTATTTTCAATAACAGAAGGAACAAAAGACAGATAGGATAATAATATCTAATGCATAGCGACCTCATAGAAATGCAAATCCTTGATTCATGCAAACATGAAGAAAACAATGTTTGCATGGTACTTGAATAGAACATGTACTATATGGTCAGGGTAATAACTAGGGAGTCACGTGAACTTTTAGCCTTGTGATAATTCTTGAAGTGCTAGAGTAAGTAGGTCCTTTCAATGCTTGTCATTGACACTCTGTATGTAACTCCTCTAAACACAGCAGTAATGAATGTGTCATTGCATGTAATTGAGTGGGTGCTTGGTGTGTTTTTCTCAGACATTGTATTTGCATTTGTCAATGGCTGTGTGTGATTTTTTTTTTTTTTTTTCTTAATGAAAGACTCGACATATCTCAGGGGACAGGTTGCCAGTGCACCTGAAAAATTTCTGCTGGAATCTACCTCCTGGGACTCTTTCCTAGTGACGTCAATGAATCTTCTACTTAATTAGCTCCTCCTGAGGGTTATGAGTTATCACTCTTCTGATACATCAAGAAGGTGAAGTGAGATGTCCCCTTTCTCTCATTTAAATTAATATCATCATCTAGTGTTATGGTTATACAATTGGCTGGGAGGAAACTATAGTATTGGTTATTTGAATACTCAAATTGTATTGTATCAATTTCTCTATTCATCTAAACATGCATATTTGATGTAGAATCCATTATAGATTATTTGGAGGGGATTACTGTGAGTAACTCACCCACTACAGCCAGCTAGTCGGAAGACTCAAGTACAGGACCTCAGCAGGCACATCATCCTACTATGCCATTTAACATTAAATTTTCACAAGCCTGAGGAAGGGTTCCATCCACAATGTCATTTAACCCTAAATACTATACCTGTACTTACCCATGCTGACTAATTAATAAAAACAATTGTTCTGACCTTATGATGGAATAGGAGTTTAATATTTTGCTGCAGTCACATACAGTTTTTCCTCCCTGACTTTCAAGAGACATTTTTTTTTTCATATTTTAGCAGATTAGGGCTTTAGGCTGATATTATGGTAATAAAAATTTAATGTTGCTATTCTCCATACCATATAATGTACTGGGAACCTCCAAAGTGGGGTGGAATGTGGACATATTATGGTGCCTTTTGCTTTGATAACATTGTTTTGAAGTTCACTGTAAGGTATAAATGACATATTGTCTGCAGGCTGTTATGATTTTAGTGATACCAAATATGTACAGTTTCCCATTTGTACTTTTTAAAAAAATATATCTATTTTTTTTTTTTTTTTTATTTGTGCTTCAGCGCCATATTCTGTGACCAAAAAATTTTTTTGCTTTTTCCCTTTGGGCTTATGACGGCTGAATTTTTGTGGGCTGAAGTGAAGTTTTTATGGATACCATTTTAGGATGTATGAAACTTTTTGATCACTTTTTAATACAATTTTTTGGGGCACAATATGACCTGAAAACAACAATGTTGGCATTAGGGATTTTTTTTGTTTATGTATGGAATTCACCACATACAATAAATGTTATATTTTAATAGATCAGACTTTTATTGAACCAGCTATCTAATTTTGTGTAACATTTTTTATTTTATTATTTGTAAATTGAGAAAAGTATGTTTTTTTAAACTTTTAAGTTTTTTTTTATTTTTCATATTTTTAAAACTTTTTTTAATTTACATGTTTACCCTAGGTACCTGACCACTAGTGGACATGATCGCTTGTGCACCGTTCTGCGATAGATAGATAGATTGTAGATAGATTGATGATGATAGTAGATGATAGATGTAGTGCAAAAAGTTTACCAAGAAGGCGCTCCTTTGACTTCCTGCTTATGGCCTTATTTAGGATTCTGGAATCTAAGTGGCTAAACAGAGGGTCAGAGTGGCCCCCACCCTTTATTTTTTGCAGCGGTTATCAGCTGTCAGGTGTTAGGTGACAGCAGCACCTGCCAACTGTAGAGCAGGTTCAATAAGTGAGCCCCCTCCATCCTCCGTTAGCATCACCATGACTTACCTCATGACGTACATTATTTATGTCGGGCGGGGGGACTCAAAATTTCATGAAAAAGTCCGCCGCGATGCGATAGAAGTCTCGGCGCTCCCCTTGCACAGGGGTGTGATTCCCCAAAAAATGCCTTTTAAAGGGGGAAAACGTGTCGAAAGGAGTGAAGTCAATTACAATTTTTAAAAAAATTAAAATCACTTTCCCCAAAATCGAGAAGGACAATATCAAGAAATATGAATTGGAAAATTTTTGGGCCGGGAAAATATAGTAATTCAAATCCCGAAACCCATTTCATGGTCGGCTAAAAGGCCAAACAGAAAAGGAGCGACAAAATCCATCTGCTATGGAGAAGTTTAGCCCAACAGAATAGGGGGCGACAAAACCCATTTAGCCTATGGAGGGTTTTGGGCCCAAACAGAATCCCCCGGGGGGCAGTTCAAAATACAGTAAAAGGCCAAAGAGCTATTGGCTGAGTGCGGGGGCCCCCTTGCTCGGCCAATCAGATAGGAGGCAAAGCCTTTTACCTATGGAGAAGTTTAGACCCAAACAAAAAATAGGAGCAGGGAAGCCCCTTTCTAGCCCATGGAGGAGTTTGACCAATCAGAATCCCCGGCGGGACAGTTCAAAATACAGTAAAAAAGGGTGCAAAAAGGTGATGGCTGGTAGCGGGGGCTCGCCTAGCTCAGCCAAATTTACAGCGGAGCTCCTTCTCCCCTTATAGTTATGGGGGATGAGCGCCGAAAAACTCGCGCACAGCGCCGCCGGGGGCATGAAGTATTATTATAAAAATCTTTTTATAAAAGTGTAAAAAAATTATCAGAAAAAGGCGGAAAAATTGTAAAAAAATAAAAATTAAAAAACCCCACAACGCGTTTCGCCCCAGACCGGCGTAATGGGAATTGCCATAGAGAGAATTCCCGGGAA
>JAODAL010018913.1:0-73422 GCA_025379985.1 Phyllomedusa bahiana | reverse complement strand
AAATTTGCTTGTTATGGGTTCTTTTGGATCAAAAACAGGGTTATTTTTACATAAAAGTTCATCATAAAACAGTGTCGTACATTTTCGAACAAACAGTATGTAAACAGAGAAGTCCAGGTCTGCCCTCAGTGGCTTTGGCAAAACATTCCGGGAACAGGCCGGGTTGCAGCACACAAGGGGACATCGCGCAGGGGGTCCTCAGTGAGGCCCAAAAACTGCTGCTGTCTTCTAGGGGCCGTGTGTGTTTAAACCCCAAGGGTTCTTGAGGTTACTAGGTCACCTCTTCCCCCCCAGATGACATCTCAACCCCAGCCAAGAGCGGGGGGAAACCCCCGGAAACAACCCTTAGTTGGCATGGCCCAGGAGCGGGCAGGGCCCCTCACCTGTCCTCAACCCCCTCGTCCCACCCGGTTCCCTCACCAGAATCTACTATGTGGTCTGGGCTCAGCGCCACTATTAGCGAGGATAACAATTTGAGGAGGGCAGTCAGCATTTACTTGGCAGCAAAAGAAAGGGGGGAAATTTCCCTCGTCTTGCGTGGGCGGCAATTTTAGTGTGGAGAGTGACTGGGGGGGCATTTGTGAAGGGGTCACCTTTGGGGCATATAAAGACCGGGTGATGGAACGAGTGCGATGAACACAAAAAATTGTATGTACCGACCGCATTTGGGGCCGGGGTAGGAAGGGCTTCTCATCTCAAAAAAAAAGGGGGGCGTCAGCTTGCGCGTCAGGCAGCGGTGCGCCACAAGGGGGTTTTGTGGGGGCCGGATTTTTTCAGCAGGGGGATAGAAGCAGTGGGAGGTCGGGGAGCCAAGCGGCCACGGGGGGTAAAAAACCCGCTTCGAGGTCCAAGAAAGTAAGCGGCACAGGGGCTCAGCGGGGGCAGGGGCGGCAGTAGCACCGTGCGGACTTGGGGCGGTAAATCCGTACCGGCGGGGGGGTTGCTTTGCTGGGGGACACCAAGGACCCGGGAATATGGGTATATGTAGAATTGTAAGCAAAAAGTGAAGCGGGCAGGGGCTAATGTTGGCCCACGGCCCTGCGTAAAACCAGCACGTACCACCGGGTGGCCTGGGAGAAACGGGTTCAGATGGGGTGGTCCACCTGCCGCGCAGCAACAGCAGAGCAGTGCGCCCGGGGGCAGCTCCATTGCACCAGTCAGGCCCCCCACCCTGCAGAAGGGGGGGGGGTTTTCTCTTTGACATCATCCCCCGGGCCCCAGATTTTCCCTCCCCGCTACTCATGGCGCTGCAGTGTTCAGGGGCGTTTGAAAAAAACAACAGTATGCGCCCAACCATCAAGGTCCCACAGCTGACCTTTTTTCCGTCCAAGTTTTTTGGGACTCGTCCCTCCTTTCCCAAATGGGGGACTCTGCCCGTTCAAGAACTAATGGCTTGTGCTAGCCGAGATGGAGAGTTCCAAAACTGTAATTTTTTCCCCAAAAAGGGCGTCCCACACTTCAAAAATATGTAGAACAGAAGGTGGGTCAGCCTTAGCTTATCTTTTTTCCAAGGTAGGGGCAGCCGGACTTGGAGCTGTAACTACGGTCAGTCCATACTTTCCCCTTTACGGTCCACGGTTGAATGTGCTTCCAGCCCAGCACCCCAAACAACTTGGCAGGAGAGCCGTTTTTCTCTCCACGTTGTCAACTGCTCACCTGCGCCAATGTCCGCCCCCTCCCCCCACGACACCACCATTCAGCCTCCACAAGTATGCCCCATCAACACATGTTAGGGCCCAAGCGGGTCACGCGTTCTAAAACCTGGCTTGCCTCGGCGAACAAAGTCACACGGGGGAGGAGCTGTCCGCACATGCAGCAAGAAATCGATGTGTGGCTTTCTCCACCCCCAAACTGCAAATCAACCATGGTGAGGGGACAATGGGGGAACATGGTGTCCCCTGCACCGAGGGGGGAGGTCCGCGCCCTGCATGGTGCACTGTTCAATTGGTTGTAAAAGGTTTCCCTTTAAATCTTCCCACTGATCTTCAGAACTTTCTGAAAAGGCCCGGGGAAAAACTGTGCAGCATTTTATCCATTCGTAAAAAACCAGGAACACCCCCCTCGTTGCAGGGCAGAACCCCCCCCCAACCCCAACTCTGATATCGTTTTTCCCCACCCCTGGAATTCCAGCCTGCACATTTTTGGCCCCACTGTTAAACAGAAAAAAGGCCTTTAAAACAAATTTTTTGAGATCCAGGCAGCAGAAGTACTCCCCTTTGTGAAACTTTATGTCAGCCGTGGCAGCTCATGCGTGACCCTCCGTTTGTTGAGGCCATTCGAGGAGGCACTTTATTTGTCAGTCGCCAGACTAGGGGATGAATAACGTCATTCCTGTTTCATGCCTGGAAAGATGCAAAAAATCTGTCTGGGCGGGGGACTGGAGACGTGGCACTACATCTCGTGGCCACATGAGCCCGGGGGGACTGAAATGGAGGGGGAGGGGGAGGGGGACATTGGAGAGAAGCATGTCGGGTAAAAAGTGGATTTTCACCCAAAGGTGAAAAAAGGGGGAGGAGCGGGAGCAGGGGAGGGGGGGGAGGAATGGGGAAGATGAGGCAAGATGACCCCCAAGCCCCTGGCAGTATACAGGGAAAAAGGGGGGGGCAGGGAGCCCCTCGGAGTCACTTTGCAGATGCCCGCGCATGTTATTTCCCGGCTATGACACCGAATAGTCACATCCGCAGGGGGAGGACTTCTGGCTCTCCACCCTTTTGGGCCCTCCTACCGGCCCCAGAATGGGAGCCTTTTTCCCAACTATTAGGGGGAAGCAAACTCAAATACTATAGGAAATCCTCCGTATCATTTGGCCGCTGCCATGTGCGGCATGTCCCTCCTCGACGGGACCGGGGGGTTCCTCACGCTCCAACTACTGCCGAGGCTGCGGGGGGAAGGGGGGGGTGGGGGGGGGGGAGGAGCAGTACCACTCCATCTAGAAAACCAAAAGTCGGGATCATGATGAGCATTTCCTTCACCCTCCTATGGGGAGGGCATCGCCAGCAGCGCACACGGGACCGGGAGCAGTCCCTGAAAAAACGGGTTGGGCCCCTATTTGGGACGCACTCCCCACCCAGTTAGAAGATCCGCGGGATACGGGCACCCAAAATGATGTGTGGCCGCAACTTGCCGATTTTGCAGTGGAGAAGCTGTCCCCCCGGGCCGTAGTGTGGATCAGAGCGGGTGTTCATGCAGCGGGGCCTCGTTACCCCAAGGAGAACCCGTTTGCCCACGGGAAATGGGGAACGACTGACCTTTGTCAAATGAATACGGGGACGGCCGGGATTTCCCACACCAATGCCTTGGGGTCAGTCGGGGTTCAAACTCCCTGCCTCGCCACTATTTGATCCCCGCCCCCCGCCTTGATCCCACACACCCTTGCAGTTTCTCCATCTGCCTACCACCATCTTTACCGGGGATGTATTTGCCACCCACCTCAACACTCTGTCATTGTCCCCTTGACCTCATGCTGCTGGTTGTTGCTGTTTTCCGTGACATCCAAATTGTCATTTCCACTGTCTGACCTCATGCTGCTGCTGTGGCTGCGCCATGTCCCCACACTGTGTCATTGTGCCACTGCCTGACCTCATTGCGCCGCCTGACCCCCGCTCTCAGTCATTTACCACTCTGTGGCTTTCCCCCTGTTTTACCACCTCCCGAAGTCATTGTATTTGGGGGGCTTCTGTCTGTGTGGATCCTGCCGTGCCCTCCCACTGGTCATTGACCACTGCCGACTTCATGCTCTGCCCCCGTGACCTCCGCTCTCAGTCATTGTGCCTTTGGGTTCCTCCTGTTTTCCCACCCCCAAATGTCATTTGGGGATGCCTAATCTCATGCTGCTGCTGTCGTGACCTCCACATGTTGGGTTGTGCCACTCTGTTGGGCCCAATACTGCTTTGCCGCCTCCAAAAGATTGTGCCCCTGCCCGATCCATACTGCTGCCGCCGGGCCTCCCCCACTGTGTATTTTGCCCCTCTGTGGCCTAATATGTTTTGCCGCCTCCCGAATGTCATTGGGGGCCCCGCTGATCCAACTGCGCCCCCGTGACCTCCACACTGTGTGATTGTGCCACTCGTGGGCCCAATACGTATGCCCCCTCCCGAATGTCTTGTCCACTGCCTGACTCATACTGCTGCCGCCGTGACCTCCACACTGTGGTTGTGCCATTCTGTGGCCCAAATTTTTAGCCGCCTCCAATTTCATTAGCCCCGCCTGATCTCATATGTGCCGCCGGACCTCCCCACACTGTGTGTTGTGCCACTCTGTGGCCTAATACTGTTTTTTTCCGCCTCCAGAAGTCTTGTGCCCCGCCGATCTCATGGCTGCTGTCGTGACCCCACACTGTATCATTGTGCCACCCCGTGGCCTATACTGTTTTGCGTTCTCCAGAATTTCATTGTCCCCCTGCCGTCTATGCTGCTCTTTTGTGCCTCCCCCATGTATCATTGGTCACCTGTGGCCTAATACTGTTTTTTTGCCTCCAAATGTCTTGTGCCACGCCTACCTCATACTGCGCCCCCGTACCTCCCCTCTCAGTCATTGTCCACTCTGTGGGCTTTCCTCGTGTTTTTCCACCCCCAGAATGTCATTGTGCCACTCTCGACCCCATGCGCTGCTGTGACTCCCGCCGTGCCCTCCACACTTTTCATTGTGCCACTGCCTGACCTCATCTGCTGCCCCCGTGACCCCCCACTGTGTGATTTTGCCACCTTTTGGCCCAATACTGTTTTGCGCCCCCAGAAGTCATTGTGCCACTGCCTGATTTCCCAAAATGTGCCCCTGACCTCCACATGGTGGGTTGTGCCCCTCGTGCCTAATACTGTTTTGCCGCCTCCAAGTCATTTGCCCCTGCCCGATCTCATGCCTGTGTCCCTGACCTCCACACTGTATCATTGTCCACTCTGTGGCCTAATCTGTTTTTCGTTTTCCAAATTTCATGTGCCACTGTGATTCATGCTGCTGCGTCCTGACCTCCACACTGTATCATTGTTCACTCTGGGCCTAATACTGTTTTTTTTCCGCCTCCGAATGTCATTTTGCCCCTGCCCGACTCTACTGCTGCCCCGTGACCTCCACTCTCAGATTGTGCCACTCCTGTGGCTTCCCCGTGTTTTGCCACCTCCAAATGCATTTTTGCCCCCCTCTGACCTCATGCTCTGCGGGACTCCCGCCCTGCCCCCCACACTGTTCATTTCCATGCCTGACCTCATCTTTGGGCCCCCGTGACCCCTCCCCCTCTATTGGCCATTCTGGGCTTTCCCCCTGTTTTGCCACCTCCAGAATGTCATTGGGCCACTGCCTGATCTCATACTCTGCACCCTACCCCCACCTGTGTGATTGTGACTCTGTGGCCTAAAACTGTTTTGCCCCCTCCCAAATGTCATTGTGCCACTGCCTATCTTACTGCTGCCGCCGTGACCCCCCACTGTTGATTGTGCCACCTGTGGCCCAATACTGTTTTGCCGCTCCAGAAAGTCATTGTGCCACTGCCGATCTATACTGCTGCCCCGTGACCCCACATGTGGATTGTGCCCCTCTGTGGCCTAAAACGTTTAGCCCCCTCCCAAAAAATCATTGTGCCACTGCCTGATCTCATCTGCTGCCGCCCCCTGCCTCCCACGTGTGATTGTGCCACCCGTGGCCTAAAACTGTTTTGCGGCTCCAGAAGTCATTTTGGGCCCCTGCCTGATCTCATGCTGCTGCTGTCGTGACCCCACACTGTATCATTGTGCCACTCGTAGCCTAATACTGTTTTTCCGCCCCCAGAATGTGTTGTGCCACCTCATACTGCTGCCCCCGGACCTCCGCTCTCATCATTGGCCACTCTGTGGTTCCTCGTGTTTTCCACCTCCAAATGTCATTTGCCACTGCCTGACCTCATGCTGCTGGGTGCCGCCGTCACCCCCACACTCTTCATAAAGTTGCCACTGAGCTCCAGCTTTTTTTTTTCCAGCTTTCCCGGATACTTTAAAGGGTACATTCCCCTTGATTTTTTGGGCATTTTTTCCCTCTTAAGTGCCCCGGGAATTTTAATGAAGCGATTCTAAGACGGCGGCAGTCATCTGCGTGCCCTACAAAACACAACATTTATGAAGACCCAAAAAAACCCCTCTGCATATTTTTGCATGGCACAACGTTTACAGCCCCGCGGCTCTGTGCAGCCTGAAATAGCTGCTTTTTTTAAAGCGGTTCGTCCAAGAAAAACGGAACAAACGAATTTTTTTGGAAAATTTGGGGAAGTGACCAATCGAATTTTTTGGAAATTCGCCCACTCACTTTGGGGGGGATGCAGGTTGGGGCCCCTGCTTGGCCCAGGACAGGATGTCTAGTCCAGGAAAAATAAAATGGTCACGCTAGGTCAGGGCCTGTGAACTTATAACGAACAGCGTCGCCAATCGTTTTTCAGTGGTTAAAGCAACCCGCATCCAGCATTCTTTCCTCCTCGCCCCCATCATGGGCCCAAATGTTCATCATCTTAAACATCATTGGCATGCGAGTTTTGGGGTCATGCTGCAGTCCAAAGGGGTAGTCAATGTCCAGTTCAACTAAATGGGGTTCAAAGACTCCCTTTTTCCGGCACTTTTTTTTTCTGGGTTTATGCAGTTTGTGTCATGCTTGGCCCCGGGCAGGGATAGTTATGTCCCCGTGAAACTAAAATGGTGGGTTTAAAACTCCTTTTTCCGGCACTTGTAATCTGTGGGGCATACAGGGTTTTGGGGGGCATGCGCATCCAGGACATGTATTCAATGTCCATTCAACTAAAAGGTGGTAAAAAAACTCCTTTTTCGGCATTTTTAAATTGGGGGTCATGCGGGTTTGGGGGGTCATGTTGTGCCCAGGCTGGAAAATCAATGTCCCAAATTTAAAAAAAATATGGTTCAAAATCATGCCTTTTTGACCTTTTTAATTTTGGGGTCTGCAGTTTAAGGGCATGCGTGGGACAAGACAGGGATAGTGAATGGTCTGTGACTTTTTTTTTTGTGACTTTTTTAACCTAATGTGTTTTTCCAAGATGTAGCACTATCCTTTTTTCTGGGTGTTAAATTTCCCCGCTTTTCCGCCCCGTTTGAGTGTAAGAATGAAGGTGTTGTTCCCTCCCATAACTTTAATGGTTTATCGGGGATAATCTATTTTTGACTATCGAAATCTTTGATAATTGCCGATATCGACTACAAATCGATACGATAATTTACACAATGCCATCACTAATCCTGAAGATCATCTCCAGTAAACATGGACAGGGTACTTAAAGCCACCACTTATTAGGATAAGCTCCTTAATTGTGTGTAAATTAATATGCATAAAACCTGGAGACATAAGAACCAGCTATTCCACTTCTACCAATAGACGCCCCGAAAGATTTGGTTAATTTGGGGAATAATGGGGGGCCCTTATGCAGTGCTGCTAAAAAAAACGTAAAGCTCTTGTCAATTCCCCCAAAACTTTTTTAACTAAATTTTTTTGTCTTTTTGAGGCAGAAATGCATAACAAGTCTGTGTTCTTACATTTGAGAAATAAGGAAATAACTAAAATAATCAGATATTGGGGCCGATGTTTTAAAAATCAATTTGAATGAGTAAAGAGATCATATAAAGGGATATCTAAACCGATTGAAAACTTTATCTTTTCTAAGAGACTCACAGATAATGGGGGTCCTTCTGAAAGATGTTGGTAAATCTGGAGGGTATGCTGGATGGTGCTGTGCCCACACCATGCGCATCGAGAACCAGCTGTAAGTTAGTGTCAGGCTCCTGCTTCAGCATTCAGGATCGGAGCAAGCTATCCTGGATGTTTAAGCTCCTAGATGCCTCAGTCCAGGGGTGTAATTACTGAGGTAGCAGACGTAGCAGCTGCTAACATGTCTGCTACCCTGGTAGTTCGGCTCCTGCGTCCTCCGGCAGTTCACTGCCGGTAGGGCGAAGCTGTGGGGCACGGTGCTTCCTACCTCTGAATGCCCGGACCCTCTGGCCCGAGCATTCCAAGGCGGGACTCTCCGGTGTTAGCAGAGAGGAGCGCCTCCCGCTTAAGACCTAGCAGGCACCGGCCGGGAGCTGAGCTGTGAGGGACCGTGGGGCAGGTGAGTAACGGATTTCTTATTTTTATAACATTAATGAACCCTGCCTGCCTATATGGGGTCCCTATAGCCTACCCTATGCCCTGCCTGCCTATATATATATGGCACCTATAGCCTACCCTACGCCCTGCCTGCTTATATGGGGCTCCTATAGCCTACCCTATGCCCTGCCTATATATATGGCCCCTATTGCCTACCCTATTCCCTGCCTGCCTATATTGGGCCCTAATAGCCTACCCTATGCCCTGCCTGCTTATATATGGCCCCTATAGACTACCCAATGCACTGCCTGCATATATATATATATATATATATTCCCTATAGCTTACCCTATGCCCTACACATATGGCCCCTGTAGACTACCCATTCCCTGCTTGCCTACACATATGGCCCCTGTAGACTACCTAAGCCCTGCCTCCCTATATATATGGCCCCTGTAGACTACCTAAACCCTGCCTGCCTACATATATGGTCCCTATAGACTACCCTAAACCCTGCCTGTCTACATATAAGGCCCCTATAGACTATCCTAAGCCCTGCATGCCTATATATATGGCCTCTATAGACTACCTAAGCTCTGTCTGCCTATATGGATTCCTTTAGCTACCTAAATCCTGCCTTCCAACCTATTTTGCCCCTATACCCTGCCTGCCTATCTATATGGGGACCTATAGCTACCTAAACACTGCCTGCTTATATGGGGCCCTATACTCTACCTAAAACCTGCCTCACTGCCTATATGGGGCCCTATAGCTACCTAACTGTGCCTGCCTATGAGGACCCTATAGCCTACCTAAACCTTGCCTGCCTATATGGGGACCCTATAGCCTACCTAAATCTTGCCTGCCTATATGGGGACACTATAGCCTACCTAAACCTTGCCTATCTTGGCCCCCTATAGATAAACTCTGCCTGACTAAATTGCCGCATATAGCCCAGCTAAAACCTGCCTGGCTATTTGGGGCCCCCTATAGCCTGTTTACCTACCTACTTATGTGGGCCCCACCTATAGCCTAGATACCTGTGGCCCACCTACAGCCTAGTTAGCTAACTCGGTCTTACCTATAGCCTACCTACTTACCTTAGGGATGCCTACCAAAGTACCAATCTAACCGAGACCTGCCTAACTACTACCTACCTACCTAGAACCAATCTAACTACCTGAGGCCTATGTACTGCCCACCTACCTACCTAGAGCCTACCAACCTATCTAATGGGGTCTACCTACCTGGCAATATGATTCTGAGGGGTGCAAGCCATAGCTGTAACCCGATCTCCAGGGGGTGAATCCTCTGTTCCTCCTCTCTAGTAGACTGGGCCTCTAAGCTATCGCCTGTAACCACTCTACCACGCATGAGAAGTTTGTACAGAGGTGGGAGGCAGGGAGTGAGGTGCTGGAAAGTGAGGATTCTAAGATTTGTGTCCAAATCTGCAGCTACGAGTGGCGGCCTGAAGACGTCATCATGCCGGTCTGGACCAGATGCAGAACAAAAGGGAAAGTCAACGACTTGTCAGAGAAATGACTCACAAGATGTAACTGCTCTGTAATCACTTCTGTAGAGGCTGTGTACACTGGTATATACTACTATATGGTCACTGTATGGGGGTAATATACAGTCTGCAGAGCCTGTGTACAATGATACTATATGGTCACTATATAGCGGTACTATTGGTCTTTGTATACTGATCAGTAAGAGTGTAGGGGTATTATTCAGTAACTATGTGGTGGTAATTTGTGGTCAGCTTCTGGCGGTATATTCAGGTCCTTATATAGTAGCGTTATTGGTAATGTTGGTCTTGGCATAGTGGGATCTGTTTGGTAGCAGTTTGATGGTGATTTATATGGTGAGGTATTTGCCTCTTGTATTATCTAGTAACTGCATGTCCCGGTAACTGTTCGTGGTCGGGGAGACGGGCAAGAGGTGTAGGGTAGGGGGCCCCATCCAAAAGCTTTCTAGGGGGCCCAGACTTCTCTAGTTACGCCCCTGCCTCAGTCAATAGCAGGGGCGTAACTAGAGAACCCAGCAAATGTATTCCGAGAGTGCCGGTGGTGGCTATAGACCAAATAAAGGACTCCAGATCTGCCATGTACAGAAGGCTATTAAGCCCTGCCAGGAAGCAGAGTGTAAAAGGCTGCCTGTCACAGGCATAACACATAACAGGAACGATATTGTTTGATGTCAGCAAAAGTGATCAGAAGAGAGGAAGGCAACTAAACATGTATAAATTAATGCAGACAGTCGATTTGTATGCCCTGGAAAGAAGAGATAATTTTCATATCTCCAAGAAGTGTGTCTAAGGATAGATTGGAGAGTAATAGTGAGACGGGGCATCTCTGACTTGTTCCTTGACCAGGAAAAATGTATCTCCAAACCCATAATATGATACACTCATTGACCAGAAAAAGAACACACCAAGTTATTTGAATTAAATGAAACTTTATATGTGGAAATGTAGTGATGATTAATGTAAGTGATTAGAATATTTAAGTAACATAATAAGTGAATGGATAAATTGTACAACTGAGCGAGTCTCCTCTAGCCTGGATGAAAGAGGAGATGGGTTGGGCAATTCCATATGGCATCCTGCAGCATATTTTGCAGCTTAACCTCTAGATCCCGCACATTCATAGGTTGTGGAATCCGGCATCCCATCTGGTCTTATAAATGCTTGGTTGGCAATAAATCTAGCAATGGGGTCACGATCAGGCACTATGGATAGGAGGTGAATCCCCTGATCAACTGAAAGGTGTAACCTGGTGTAACCTAAACCAAAGAGCCCCAGGTCTTCACTGTAGCCTGACGTAAGGCCAGACAGACTTTGCTGCGGGAATCCCCCTGGTAGCTACCCTCAAATTAGGTCCTCATGGTGACAGCAGATGAGCCAGATAATGTGGTACAGCAGGATGAAGCAGGTCCGGTGGCAGACAAGTTAGTTTCCCAGTATCTTGTTCTCCCCGTTCCACATGGCCTGAGGATGAGGATGGTATGCTAAGTACAGTGAGAACTCTTGTTATGGGCACAATTAGAACATGCAGCCATAAAGTCCTTAACATTCTGCGCAAGAGTAGGCCACCAGTAGTGTCGGGAAACCAGATTGACTGATTTGCGGACATCAGAGTTACATGGGATGTATGGCCCCAATACAGGATCTGCTTCCTTAGAGCTAGGCACACAAACCTTTTCCCCTGAGAAATTTCAACCTTTCCAGTGCCGCCGTGATGAGGCGTTCCTGAGGTGTTATGCAATGTGGGTCAAGCGAATCAGATGTCAGAGGTCCCAGATAGCATGTCTGCTTGGCTGTTAGTTGAAAGTGGAGGCATAAGTCAAATCGGGAGAACTTGTAGGTAGGCTATATTTTTATGATCTGTGTAGATTTCTGGTGAATGTAGCGTTACTTCCTACAGGTGTTTCAACTCCACCAAAGCCAATTTGATGATCAGCAGTTCCCTGTCCCCAATTGCGTACTTCTTTTCAGCAGTAGAGAAGGTCTTAGAGGAGAAACCATAGGTATCGAATTTGCTTCGCGCAAACTTCGGTAGCAGAACAGCTCTGGCACCAACTGAGGCGGCATCAATTTCCAAGTAGAAAGGCTTCTCTGGGTCTGGATGATGGAGCACAGTCACTGAGGAGAAGGCGGACTTCAACTAGGTGAAGGCTTCATTTGCTTCAGAGGCTCATAAGCAGGGGTTATTGCCCTTCTTGGTGAGGGAGACAATAGGCACTACAAGGGTAGAAAAGTGAGGGATGAACTAGACATAATAGTTTTCAAATCCAATAAATCGCTGGATGGCAAGGCCAGTTGAGATCAGCACTCAGCTTATTGGGAGACATTAAGCAGAGAGTATGTACCCCAGGAATGGAAGGCTGGAGTACTTAAATAGGCCCTTTTCTAACTTGGCATAGCATTTTTTTTTCCTGTGGAGGGTTAGAACCTGACAGATGTGGAGTCAATGGGAGTCGAGACCTGTCATCTAAATAGACAAAGACACATTAATGGAGCAGGTATTGAAAAATGATATTCACAAACGTTTGGAAAATAGCAAGGGCCTTGCAGAGTCGAAAGAGCCAATCATTAAGATAGACATATTGGCTGTTAATCGCACTCTTCATCTCATTTCCCAGATGGATACGGACAAGATAAGCACCCCAAATTTGGAGAAAAACTTGGCACCTCTGATCCTATTGAAGAGCTCAGAGATTGGCAGCAATGGATAGCGATTCTTGAAAGTACTTATGTTCAGATCCCTATTGTCAATGCAGAGGCACATGGAACCATTCCTTTTTCTCAACGAAGAAAAATTCTGCACGTGCAGAGGAAGAAGACTTTTTAGTTACATAGTTATTACGGTTGAGAAAAAGAAACGTGTCCATCAAGTTCAACCAAGGGTGGGGAAAATGTGGGTAAAGTGAGGGAGTCCAGGATTTCAAACCCAGCCTCACCACTGGTGAGTGCCCTGAAATCCACAAGGCAGGAACCAATCTGCTCCAGTGGAGACCCCATCTCTGACCCTGGTGTTCGTCATCTATTAACACGCAGGTTCAGCTAGCAGGGCCTGAGTTACAGTGGGTGCGGTGAGAGCCAGGGCTTGCGTCCATCATCAAAAATGCCCTTATGACACAGCAACGAAAACAGTTGTGCTGAAGCAGAGTGCGGAAGCGGAAGTGTGAGCTATGACCTCCAGCCTTCCTCAGTACACAGTCAAGACCTGGTTAGCGCTTGAGAATGTTCTGCCTCTACGAGAGTGCTTGCCCCTCTGTATGAGTACGGACCAACTGAGCTTCACTTGGAAATGCCCTTATGACGCAGCAACGAAAACAGTCGTGCTGAAGCAGAGTGCGGAAGTGGAAGTGTGAGCTATGACCTCCAGCCTTCCTCAGTACACAGTCAAGACCTGGTTAGCGCTTGAGAATTTTCTGCCTCTACGAGAGTGCTTGCCCCTCTGTATGAGTACGGACCAACTGAGCTTCACTTGGAAATGCTGGTGGTTGACGTTCCTGTTCCAACTAGGTACCCTTTTTCTTGGCTTTTTTTCTCTCGTTTTACTCAACGTGCTGGAGGAAATTGTCTCTGTTCTTTGTTCTCTGTCTGTGCTCCATATTCCATGTCCTCTGAATAAGCTACATCTGTTAAAGTCTTCCTGTACCTCCATTGTACAATTCAGAGGAATATTTGTATTAGCTATTTTGTACATGCAAGTTTTTAGTAGTTTAGTTCTAATTTTTAAAATAGGATGGAATCCCACCACGTCTTGTTTTCTCTTTTTTTTAATTAAATGGGTTGTCTCACTACAGGGGTTGTTAGCTATGTTAAAGATCTTGCAAAAAACAAGTCATTTTGCAATATGTGTCCATTAACAGTGTCCTATCTATTCCTGTTTTTGACAGCACCATGCCCCATAAAATTCAAAACATGACCCTTTGGCCCCTCTTGACAACTAAAGAACAAATGTCTGTTAGAAACCAAATTTTTTATAATAGGACCTATAGTATAGATGTATTTCACAGCAACATGATCCAAAAACTTATATCAATGACTGCTCAGCCACTGTTAAAAATTGTGAGGGAGAAATGCCACTTAGAAGCTACATTTCTGTTCCAAAGGACCTTGATTATAGCTGTATCTCACAGCACCAGTACCCTAAAACCATTGATGTTGCGAAAAATTTTAATGAAGAAGCGAGTAAATGGAATATGTTTTTTTTTTATGAAACTGTGCACAATTGGTGTCTTTTACAATCTCCTCGCTGCAAAACCAACAAAATGACCTTTTGGGAACAGAGAATAGAAATTGCAGTAGGAAATGATCATTTAAATTTTTTTTTTTAAGAGGACCATTTCTTTTGGAAGCGGAATGTGAAGTAGACCGGCAACTAATCGGTGACCTCGGCAATTGGGGCCACAACATCATCAAAGATCCATGCCTGATTATCTTGATGAAAGTTTAAACAATCAACATTATCAGTGGAAGCCAGATACGTTTGTCTGTAATTACTCCTCTAGCTGTGCTGAAGGTCCGCTCAGATATGACGCTGGCTGCTGGGCAGGACAACACCTCTATGACGTGGCGAGCGAGCTTGGGCCATTCATCCATTTTGGATACACATAAGTCGATTGGGTCCGGAACCTATCCAAAAACATCGGTGTTGAGACGCAGATAGTCGTGCACCAGGATCTTAAGCCGTCTCTGTGTGTTGTATGTGTGCCCTGCATTGCATGCGTTGGTGAAGTGGTAAATAAGGATTGCCAGAGGACACCTATTAGGCTTCTGCCACAATGCCTGCTGCTGCGGCTACTTGGCACTCTACTGCTTTCACGTTGCTGACGTTGTTCCACCGTGACATTTGAAGAATGTGAAGCAGACGCAACAGATGTCTCCAGTTGATCAATCAGCACAGTCTTCAATTCCTGCAGTTTATTCTCTATCTGGGTGGGTGGAAGAAAAGTGCTGAGTTTTGCTTTGTACCGGGGATCAAGGAGGGTGGCCACCCAGTAACTGTTGTTCAGTTTTATGGCCTTAATGCGAGGATCATGTTGGAGGAAATGGAGCATCCAAGCACTCATGTGAGAGATAGAGCCTTGATTTCCCAAGCCTCTGGGTCGAGGGGCACCAGCAAACTGATCTTCCTCATCTTCCTCCTCCGCCTCAAATTCGCGCCAACCTCTTTCCAAGGCAGGGACATCGGTAATGTCGGTGTCCAGGAATACCTCGTCCTCCTCCTCCACCTCAGCTTCAACACAGCCCTGACTTGCCTCAGATGCTGTACCCTGAGAGCTGAGGCGCCGCCTTGCACCAGCCCTGGACCCTGAACCACTGTCTATTGAAGACCGATAAAGTTGTGAGACTGTCGGACCTTCTGGATTCAATGGAGAGAAAGCCTCTGTGGCCGCTTCTGCGTCAGTCTCCTCCTCCGTTGCTGGTGGGTTCTTCTGTGTGAGAGTGTACAACGATCGGTCCTGGACTAAGTTCACCACAATGCTCATGCTGACAAGGGCACTGTCCGCACTGACCATTTTGGTGGCTTCTTCAAAACTGGCAAGGATGGTGCAGAGCTCTTTCACCTGCCTCCACTCTCAGTGGCTCAACACCCCGAGGTCCGCACCGCTGCTTGTCAGGCCATGTGTCACTTCGTACTGTGTAATAGCATTGCGCTGCTGCCACAATCTCTGGACATGTGGAGGGTAGAATTCCAACATGTTGCCACGTCAACAAGGAGACGGTTGACAGGGAGGCCGTGCTGACACTGTAACGCAGTCAGCCGGGATGAAGCAAGGTGCGGACGGCGGAAGTGTGAGCTCAGACCCCGAGCCTTCTTCAGCAGGCAGTCCAGATCCAGGTAGCGCTTTAGAAATTTCTGGACGACGAGGTTCATGACGTGTGCCAGACAAGAGATTTGCTCCAGCCTACTGATCTTAAGGGCGGCCAGGAGATTTCGACCGTTATCGCACATCACCTTGCCTGACACAAGGTTTTTGTCACCCAGCCAGCGCTTGGTATCGTTGTGAAGAGCCATCCACAGCTCCTGACCTGTGTGTTGACGGTCTCCAAGACAGATTCATTTCAACACGTGGCCTTGGCCGTGCTTACTAGTCCATGTCTCGGTGGTCAGATGGACTTTGCCGGACACAGATGCAGACAACACGCTTGAAATTTTAGATGACACGTGGATGGCCAGGGTAGAGACGGCTTTTCTGGAAAAGAAATGCCTACTCGGCATCTGGTATTGGGGGCAGGCAAGGGCCATGACGTGGCGGAACCCATCTGTGTCCCCCAGACAGAAAGGTAACATTTCCAAGGCCAAAAGCCTGGCAATGCCGACATTCCGGCTTTTGGCTTTGGGATGGTTTGGGTTAAAGTGTTTCTTCTGCTCCCAAACCTGTCAGACAGAAGGCTGGCTGCTAGACTGGCCGCTATACGGCATGCAGGTCAAACTGGTGGAAGGAGAAGGGATAGAATGGGTCTCTGGCGGTGGTGGTGGTTCTCGGGCGACGGTGGAGGCTGAAGCGGAGGCTGATCCTTGCTCATGACGCTGAGAGACATGGGCAGCGGAGGAACGCTTGGTCGTGGTGGAGGAGGAGGAGGCGGAGACATAGGGTGTGACAGTGGTTGGAAGCCCGGCATCGGTGTGGCCTTTTTTCACCAAGTGTTCCATCCATTTCAACTCATGCATTCGCTGCATGTGACTAGACATGTGGGTGGCGGATAAACACCTAAGATTCTTCCCTCTACTGATGCGTTTACGGCAAAGTCGGCATAGGACATCGCTGGGTGAATCAGAGGCTTGCTCGAAAAAGGCCCAGGCTTGAGAGGTCCTTGACCTTTTCGACGGCGATAAGGGAGGAGCGGTGTTTCCGCTGATCATGGCTAGTGGAATAATCTCAGCGGACCTGCGCGACCGCCCTTTCCCTTTTTGAGGCGGGACCCGTACTGACACTATCCCATTGTCTTCCTCCTCATCCAGTGATGAAGCGCTCACAAGCAAATTCTACTGAAAAGACCAGGTTGGATCCACAATGTCGTCGCCACCGCTGCCACCGCCGTCGTCGTCATCTATACAGGTGACTTCCTCGTCCTGACATTCTACATCCTGGAGCCGCGGGCTACAAGCAACAGGCAATGCAAGGCGTTGCCGACCGCCCAGGATTTTTGCCGATTGACCGGCTTCCTTCTCCTCCTCTGATGGCATCAGCGATTGGGCGTCAGAGCTGACAAAATCATCCTCTTTGGCCTCTTGATTTTTTTAAATGCCTTCTGACCCCAACCGCATTTTGTCATCAATGAGGTCTTCAGAAAATGGATTATCCACAGTGGAGGGTACATGAGGTAACATTTGGGCTGCCTTCGCTTCATGTTGGATGGATGCTGACGATGATGATGACGACATTTGTGGCCGTGACTGGGAGGACGAGGAGGTAAGACTGCTGGATGCAGGTTGCATTAACCACTGAAGAACAGATTGGCGACGCTGTTCATTACTGAGATTCACAGGGCACCGACCCAGCGATGACAGGCCTGACGGTCCTGCAACCGCTGATCCGCTGGCTTATGTGTTGTCGCCAGCACTGGAAGGAGCACCTTCTCTGGTACCTCTACCACCATGTCCTACACCCCTCTTTGCTCACTTTACTATAGAATATGTATAACACAATTTGCGTACAACTGAGCTCTATGCGCCAACCAGACGCACGGACTTCAAGAAAACTATTTCAAAGTTATAGGGATAAGTTATGCCGGTTTTTGGGAACACTGATTACAATAGAACTGAAAAAACATGGACAATTTCACCTCCTATCAGGGGTCTGCTGGCCAAAAAGTGGTAAAAAAACAATGTTTTTTCAATTCAAGGTCACAGAACACACTGAGCTGCGCAATATCTCCCTTCCTTTCAAAAGCCTCTCCTCCTGGTGGGCTGCTGAGCATGGTAGGCCTGAGACTGCTTTTAAGGAAGAAAGTCAGAAAGCAAGAGGCAGAGTGCAAGATTCATGTGCAGTCATGTACAGGATCTGAAGTGTGGGTCCAAAGAATCAACTCTCCTAGTGGGCCCCAGGAGTCATTTTCACCGGTGCACCTGAGGAATCAACTCGACTGGTGGGCCCCAAGATTAAAGTTCACTGGTGGGCCCCAGGAGCACCAGTCCAAAACTGCACTCCCTTATTTTCAATCCAGAATTTCAGCATGGATAGTTGCATAGGGATTTTTACTTATGGCATAGAGGGGCCTATTTCTTTAAATCATTAGGTTTAAAGAAATACAGATGTAGCAGAGTCCAGCATGACCGTGATATCACTTTGTGTTATCTGCTCTGATCTGTAAACTAAGGCCATTGAAAAGTATTGAAAAAGTAGAGATAACACTATGTGTCGTGATATCATGGCACATTTTCTGTTCTTTTTAGTTCGGCTACATCTGTAGGAAATGTGCTTTTTTGTTGGTCTTCCTAAAATGCCGAAAGGGGAGGTTTTCCTTTTTTCCCACTCCTACCCTCATTATCTCCAGAAGAATAGAAAACTTCATCCCATCCATACTTCAATGTACTACAAATACAGCCCTAGATTATAGGTCTTCAAGAGTACCTATTTGTAACTTGACTTCACATAGCTTGGGTTTTGTCAAAAACAAGGATGCATCAATGTAATTGAGAGCACTGGAAACGTATTGCAATTTTTTTTTTTTGCTGTGAATAGAGTAAGGGTGACATTATTAACGGGTTTTGCGCCAGTTTTCCGGCTCAAAAAGCCAAAAAGACCTGTTCTATGGGATGCATGAACACCCTTTTCCAAAACTTTGTGGCGATGCCCTGCAGACACCTTTTAATTTTGCCAAAAGTTTGGGGGGCATCACACCACTTTTCGTGAAATTAGCCATTTTAAATCTTTGACGCAAAACCTAGCACATAACATTAGAACAGCCAACAAGGAAAAGGTGGTCCTGAGCAGACGGTCGATTGGCACAAAAAAAGCAAACCTGTAGTAGAAAAAAGGGCAACATTTAAAATTTTCAAATGAACACTTTCTTTTTCAGTTTTTATCTTTTAAACCCCTCAAAATTGGGAACCCATAAGGTTGCCCGAAGGTTTTAAGGTTTTTGGTCCTCAAAGGATTTGAAGTCATTTTCTACTTTTTAATCAGAAGAAATTGTTCTGGCCTGTGACCTTATACACATAGGGCCACATGAAAGAACCCGACGGGCGGGGGCGCCCCCTTTTCCCCCATTTTTTTCCGGCGGAATCTCCCCTTTTGATTTTGTCGGGGCCGAGCGCGAAAATACTACAATTAAATTTCCCCCCGCGCCTCCCCTTTGTTTTAGGCCAGGCGGGTCCGGGCGCATGCGGCGCTGCGCCTAGGATTCGGGGGGCCGGGGGAATGCGGCATACTGCGGGAAAAGTCCGCCGCCCTGGCCATATTTAGGCCCGTGGGGGGGACCGGGGCGCATGTGGGCTCCTATATTCACCGCCAGAGTAGCGCACCATCATGGGGGAAAGTCCCTGCGCCTCGCCAGTGTGTGGGGGGGCACGTGCGGGGACAGGGGGCGCAGTCGGGACTTAGGCCCTGGGGGGCTGCCCCAAAAAAACATTTTCCGATGCAGAAAGGCGGAAACATGAAAATCTTTCCACATGCGGGGGAGTATAATCAAAAATCGCCTTTATAAAGGCTTCAACATCTCTTTGAAAAGAGCTAAAAACCCAAAAAAAATAAAAAATAAAAAAACAAAATCACTTTCCAATACCAAATTTCAAAAATTAGAATGGAAATTCCCTGAAATACAGAAATTAAAAAACAGAAAGCATTCTGATTGTCGACAAAAACCGGGCAATCAAATAGGGGGACAGGGCCCAAAAAAACCTAGGAAAAATTACCACAAATGGGACAAAAAGTCCCAATACCATGGAGAATTTTGGGCCCAAAATCAAAAATCAAAGGGGGGAAGTTCAAAATACGTAAAAAAACAGAAAAGAGCTGTTGGGCTGAGCTAGCGGGGCTTGGAAAACCCACCCAACAGAGCGCAGCTACTTCTCCCATTAAGTCTTGGGAATGGGCCTCGAAACTCGGCTCTCGCCCCGTGCGGCAGAAGTTTTTAAAAAAAAAAATTTTTTTTATTAATGTAAAACTTTATCAAAAAAAGAGAAACCCCTTCTTTACAAATAAAGCATTAAAAAACCCAAAAAACCGTTTTTGTCGCCGAGATCGGCGCACATAGGGGAATCGCAATAGGAGAATTGCCGGAAATACAAAAATTCAAATTGTTTTAAACTATTCTCCTTGGGCACAAACCAGCCAATCGGAATAGGGGCGACAATTCCCCTTATAACCTATGGAAAGAATTGACCAAAAAGAAAAGGACACAATTCCCATTATTCCTAGGAAAAATTACCATCAATTTCAAAGGCGGGACAGTTCCAAATACATAAAAAAGCCGAAACGACTATTGTTTAAGCGGGAGGGGGCTCGTCCCGCTTAGCCCAACAAACGCAGCTACTTTCCAAGAGTTTTTATGGGGAAAAAATTCGAGCGCGCTCTGTGAATTGGGTAAGTTAAAAGGGCGCCGAAAATTGGGCCAAGGGGGAAACGACGACGCTCCTATGGGGTTTTCTAATGCAACTGAAATAAAACTGACACGCCGAAATCAAATTTTAACACTAAGAAGTTTTCCCAGTTAAAAAAAAACAAAAAAATTTGGGGGAAACGAAAAAAAATTAAATCAAAAAAAATCCTGTTTTTTTCTTTATTTCGTTGAAAACCCAAACTATTTATCCCTTTGGGGAAAAAAAAAAAAATAAACAGATTTTATTGATTAAATTTTTTTTCGTTTACCCCCCTATTATTATTCGTTTTATAACACATCGGGACAACTTCTGTATTTTTATAATTTATTTGGGGATGTACATTTTATTAGATTGCATTAGAAAACCCCTAGGGGCGTCGCCGCTCCCCATTGCCAAAAAACGGCGCCTCTTTTTAACTTAGCCCAAACACAGAGCGTGCTCAAATTTCTTTTCCCCCTAAACTCTATGAAAAGTACTCCGCTCTGATTGGGTAAGCTGGACGAGCCCCCGCCGCTTCAACCAATCAGCCGTTTCTGCATTTTTAACTGTATTTTGAAATTCCCACCTTTGAAAATGATTGGTCAATTTTCTCCATAGGAAAAATGGGACATGCGCTCCATTCTGATTTGGGGGGTTTATGCCCACCAAAAGGGAAAACTAAACAATTTGAATTTTGTATTTTCCGGGAATTCTCCTATTCGATTCCCTATGTAGCGCCTCCGGGGACAAACGGTTTCGTTTTTAACTGATTTATTTGTAAAGAAGGGTTTTGGCCTTTATCTGATAATGTTTTACTTTAATAAAAATAATTTTTTGATTAATACTTCACCGCACGGCGCTGAGCGCCCCAGATTTTCAGTGTCCCATCTCTCCATAGACAAAAAGGGGAAGTAACCGCCTCTGATTGGCTGGAGAGCAAGCCCCCTAGCTCAGCCAATCACCTTTTTTTCTTTTTACTGTATTTTAATTATCCCGCCGGGGTTCTGATTGCTAAAAATTCTCCAAGACTAAAATGGGGCTTTGTCGCTCCTATTCTGATTGGGCCGAGCTAGCCCAACCCCCCCCCCAGCCACCAATCCTCTTTCGTCTTTTTTACTGTATTTTAATTATCCCCCGGGATTTTTATTGGGCAACCCTTCCCCATAGTTTTTTTTGGTTCACTTCCCCCCCCTTATTTTGATTGCTGGTTATGCCACCAATAAGAATAGGTTTCAGAATTTGAATTTCTGTATTTCCCGGCTATACAATATCAAATTCTTGAATTGCGCCCCCTTCTAGAGTTTTTGGGAAAAAGTTGTTTTTTTTTTTAAATTTTTTTTTATTTTTTACGTTTAGCTCTTTTCTGACACGTTTTCCGCCTTATAAAGGCAATTTTTTCGGATTCATACTCCGCTGCACAAGCAGCGCCGAATTTTTTGTCGCGATCTTCGATCTGCTTCCCCGCATGTTCGGATCCTGCTTCACTTTGCCCCTGTCGGAGATTTAGACCAAAAAAAAACCTGGTCGGCCCCGTCGGAGCTGCCGACGCTGCACTCGCCTCGCTTTGGCCCCTCCCACGTACAGCCTCGGGGTTTTCGACGCGCCCCGTCCCGCCCCGGAAACGCCTACCCCCCCCCACACCGCCCCACTGCCCGCCCCTTCATGCGGGGCGCAGCTGAAAGTGGCGAACCTGCGCTAACACTGCATCCCCCGCGTTTCCCGACGGGGATTCAGGGGGAGCCAGTATAAAAAACGCCAAAAAACGTATCGTACATGTCGCCCATAAATTTTTATGAATTTTGAGTCCACTGAACAAAGAAAATGCATTATCTTTGTTTCCCAATTCCTTTTCACAGGATCAGTAATTATACAAGTGATCTGAGTGAGATCTAGGTTCATGGTGTGATAACCAAGAAGAACACCTCCAGAGCCTTATAAGATGTGGAAACTGTTTTTTCTCTGTTCTGTCTTTGTAGCTGATTTCCCATAACATTTCCACAGTAAGATAGTGTGATCCTAGACACATGTGGGAAGATTAGTGTGAACAGGCTGCAGGAAAGGTTGCATCGTCACTGACAACAGTGTGCATTGTAGACACAAAGTCAGTACTGCATACAGTGAGAAATACTTGGAGACTATGCTAATTTGCCAATTTGTTTGTAGAGATAAGAATGCATAGTCATTAGCTGTGGTGGAAGTCTTTTACATTAGCTTGTTTTGCTGGATTTGTAGCAAGCTCGGCCAGTTCTGATTCTACACAAATGCAAAATGGATTTCTCACATTTGCTGTTTGTCCTACAAAAATATAATCAGAATAATAAATTAGGCTGCGTCCACACGGCAATGAAAAATACTGGTCGGATTATGCATTAGAATTTGACCAGTAGTTTACACTTATTTTTAATTTTTTATTTTTTATTTTTTGGAGTCAGTAAACTATTCAATTTAATGGGATGACAAATTTCCCTTCCCCCCCCCCCCCCCCCCCGAGTGAAATGCAGCAGATCATTGAACATGTTCCAAGCTTTTTGAAAAAATTTAAACTACAGTTCGAATGTTCTATTGAAGGCTGTTAGGATGGTTTTGCAGTTGGATTTTGATGTTTTTTCAGATCAAAAATCCACCTGTAAAAACCTTCTAAATACAGACACCCTTAAGCATTTATTTCAAATCAAATCACCTAGAAGCCAAAAATTTAAGCAAAAACATAACTTTTACTTTGTAATATTTAAAACAATCACTGCCATTACAAGCATGATAGAATAGTAAAGGGAAATTCTGTTGAGCCTACGGATTATAAGACTAAATATATGCACAACAAATGCAACTGACAATAGATGTCCTTAATTGTATGAATACACTAACAATGACAGCATTAGATATACATATATATATATATATATATATATATATATATATATCATTGTCATATATTTTGCTTGATACTATAATGTTGTGTACTTAAATTGAATAAAATAAAATCACCGGGATCAACAGAATGGTCTATAAATGTTCACATTTGAACGTATCTAAAATCAATCTCCTAAAACAAAACAAAAAAAGTGTCCTGAGGAGTCTTGAGTAGAACTGTAGGAGAAATAAGGGAGGTATTGCTATTACATCAACTTTACCCAATTTTAACTTTCCTAGCTGCAGAGGTACCACCTCAAATGGTGCCCCTGCTCCATGGTGACTCTCCCTGACATGTCCCTTGTACATTAGTCAAAGGATAAAAAAAAATAAAACTAGTCAATCCTTTCCAGTAGACCCGACAATTGGGGACTGTAAAAAGGAATACAGTATATACATTAAATGCTAATGCAGTCTGCCCTAAAAGGGGCTATATTAAGATCAGATCTGCAGTAACAGATATAATATGGCTCCTGATTAGAGATGGGCGAATTGATTCTAACGAAGTGGAATTCGTTTAGAACTTCAGGAAAACTTCGGTTCTGAACGAAGTCGAAGTTTGGGGGACTTCGGGTGAACGAAGTGTGCTTTTGATTGAAAAAAATGGCTGCGAGCACATGGCGTTACATGGGGCAAAGCACTCTGGGAGGAAGAAGGGCATCCCTGCATGACATGTGCGAGGTGAAGCCAATCAGAGACCGGCGGGATTCTGTGACGTCACTGCACTATATAAGCCGGCGCAACGCTGGAGCTCATACCGCTCTCTATGTACTGATTAGGGAAGGTGCGGGCCGCGACTGCTTGTAATAGCTCTTACTGAAGAACTCATTTTTATACAGCGATTTTTGTGGGGTGTCTCAGCTTGTCTCAGAGACTGCTTCTCTTAACGTTCTATTCTGATTTTGTGGGTATGGATCTGAAGTCCAGTGTGCGTCCAGTGCAGCTGCATATACATTTAATGCTATCGCTTCACAGTACTTTGAATACCAAGGGGGATCTAAGCCTTGTTCCTTTGTATTCATTTAAAAACAGCGTTTTTACAATACAAATACCACTTAAATTTTGGCTGCTCAATTCTATTGCGCAATTTACATCCAGGGGTTAATTAAGCGTTGTTTGCTTTTGTGGTCACTAAAGAAACCGTCTTTTTCACCGCCAAAAATAAATTTTTCCTGTAGCATAATTCACAAGCGAAGGTTAATTACAATTTTTCTCTTGTTGTGGGTAAAAAACACGCCATTGTAACACGCTACAAAGCAGTAGTTGTGGTTGCTCAATTGTTTGGCGCAATTTACATCCAGGGTTAATTAAGCGTTGTTTTTTCTGCTGTGGTAAACAAAAATAAACCGCTTTCACCGCCAAAAAAATACATTTTTTCTGCAGCCTACTTCACAAGCGAAGTTAATTACAATTTTTTCTCTTGTTGTGTAGCGTAGAAAACACGCCATTGTAACACCACAAAGCTCGTAGTTTGCGGTTGCTCAAATGTTTGGGCGAAATTTACATCCAGGGTTAATTAAGCGTTGTTTCTGCAGTTGTACTCAGTAAAAGAAACTTTGTTTTTTCACCGCCACAAAAGAAATTCTGTAGAAATAATTCATTTTCCGAAGGTAATTAAGCCTGTTTGTGCTTTGATATTCATTTAAAATATACAGCGTTTTTAAACGCACATAAAAGTCAATTTTTCCTACCCATTTGTGGGCGCAATTTTATACCCAAAGGGGTTAAACCCAAGCTTCTTAGTGGTTCATTTGGAGTCAAATACAGGGTGTGATTTATCAAAATACAGATATCTTTATCAAACAGTGTCTGTACATTTTAGAACAAACAGTGTGTCAGACAGTGAGGTGGCAGGGTCTTCACCTGCGAGTGGCAGAGGCACAAACATTCCAGGCCCAGGGCGCAGCACAGCAAGGGGACCCTCGCAGCAGGGGTCACTCCTTGAGGCCACAACGCCGCTGTCATCTAGCGGCCGTGTGCTGACTACAACCCAAGGGTTCTTTATTGGTTGACTAGGTCAAACCACTTCCTCCCGGATGTCATCTGACAAGCCCAGCCAAGAGTCGATGGGAACATCAGACACTACCCTTAGTTGGCATGGCCCGGGAGCGGGTCGGCGGGCCCCCCCATCCTCAACCCCCTCTGTCCATCAGGTTCCCTCAGCCAGAGATCTACTATGTGGTCCTGGGCTCAGCGCCACTATATAGCGAGGATGAACAATTTAGGAGGGCAGTCAGCAGCTATTTGGCAGCAAAGAAAAAAGGGCCAATATCCCCTGCTTCTTGCAGTAAGGCGGCAAAGTATAGATGTTTGAAGGGGTATGGGGAGGGTCATGTTGTGAGGGGTCAGCCTCTGCATACCAAGACCGGTGATGAGGACAGCAGTGACGATGAAACACAAATAGATGAAAGATGTAGCCGACCACACTTGGGAGCTGGGGGAGGCAAAGGGGTTCATCATCGTCAGAGGGAAGAGGCGTCAGCTTGCGCGTCAGGCAGCGGCGCAGCCCGCAAGTGGGTTGTGTGCCGTGAGTCAGCAGGGGAGCAGCAGTGTGAGGTCGGGAGCCAAGCGGCCAGGGTAAAAAACCCGCTTCGCAGGTCCAAGAAAGTAGTGGCACAGGAGCTCAGCGAGGCAAACGGCGGCAGTAGTCACTCAGTGGAGCGTTGGCGGTAAAATCCAATACTCGGCGGGTGGCAGTTCTTTGCTAAACACCGGAGGAGCCGAGTATAGGTATATGTAGAATCTGTGGGCAGAAAGTGAAGCGTGGCCAGGGACAAACGTTGGCACCACGGCCCTGCATCAACACATGCAGCGCAGCATCCGGTGGCCTGGGGGGAAACGTGGCTCAGATGTGGTGGATCACCCGCCGCCGCAGCAACAGTAGCAGCAGCAGCCCGCAAGCGGCCAGTGGCACGCATGCCATTTGCAGCCAGTCAAGGCTCCACCACCTCTGCAGAAGGGACTGTTTCTCTTTGACAAACATCTCCCGGTCCCCGATGCTCCTGCTCCCCGCTACTCATGGTGCCAGCAGTTGTTCAGTGAGGTGATTGCAAAGAGACAAAAATATGCGTTTCCCCCGGTATTTCCAAGGTGCAGGGAGCGCGGACCGTCTGGAGCTGTAACTACGGTCAGGGCCAGTACATGTCCTTTACGGCCCACTGGGTGAATGTGCTTCCTGCCCAGGCACACCAAAAACTTGGACAGGAGACGCCGCTTTCCTCCTCCACGTTGTCAACTGCGGCTCCTGCGCCAATGTCCGTCTCCTCCTCCTCCCCCAAACCCCCACCATCTCAGCCTCCACAAGTACTGCTCCATCATAACCAATGTGTAGGGCACAGCGGTGTCACGCAGTTCTACACCTGGCTTGCCTCGCTGATCGAAGTCACACAGGGGAGAACTTTCTCCGCGTCATGCAGCAAGAAATCGATGTGTGGCTTTCTCCGCGCCAACTGCAAATCGGAACCATGGTGACGGACAATGGGTGGAACATGGTGTCCACGCTGCAGCCGACGAGGGGTGGTCCTTGCGCCCTGCATGGCGCACGTGTTCAATCTTGGTTGTGAAAAGGTTCCTGAAGTCTTCCACCGATCTTCAGAAGATTCTGAAAATGGCCCGGAAACTGTCATGCACTTCATCCATTCCTAAAAAGCCAGGAACAACCCTCCTCGAGTTGCAGCGGCAGAAAGGGGCCCCCCCCAACACACTCTGAAAATGCGATGTTTCCACCCGCTGGAATTCCAGCCTGCACATGTTGGACCGACTGTATGAACAAAGAAAGGCCATTAACGATTTTTTGATGATCCAGGCGGACAGGAGTACTTCCTGTGAAACTTTGATGTCACCAGTGGCAGCTCATGCGTGACACCTGCCGTTTGTTGAGGCCATTCGGGAGGCCAGTTTATTTGCCCAGTTCGCCAGGACTACGGGGTGAATAACGTCATTCCACTGCTTCATGTCCGGAACAGATGCTGAAAAATCTGTCTGGGCAGGGAACTGGAGACGTGGCGACTACATCTCCGGCCACATGAGTCCAGTGGGGACTGAAATGGAGGAGGAGGGGAGGACATTTGGGGCAGAAGCATTGTCTTGTGAAATGAGTGGATTTTCTACCCAGGTGACAAGAGAGGAGGGGCAAGGATTAGCTGGAGGAGGTAGATGGAGATAGGAAGACGAGGCAGATGACCCGCAAGCACCGTGGCCGTATACAGTGGAGATGGAGGCAGGGAGCCCCTCGGGGTCACTTGTGCAGATGGCCCGCAGCATGCTGATTTGCCTGGCTAGTGACAGCCGAATAGTCAGCATCCGGCAAAGGGATGACTTCTGGCTCTCCACCCTATTGGACCCTCGCTACCAGTCCAAAATGGACTTTTCCCAGCTATTGAGAGGAGACGTGGCGACTACATCTCGCGGGCCACATGAGTCTGGTGGGGACTGAAATGGGGGGAGGAGGAGGAGGAGGGGGAGGACATTGGAGCAGTAGCATTGTCTCGTGAAATTAGTGGATTTTCTACCCAGGTGACAAGAGAGGAGGAGCAGCTGGAGGAGGTAGATGGAGAAGAGGAAGACGAGGCAGATGAACCGCAAGCACCGTGGCAGTATACAGTGGAGATGGCAGGCAGGGGAGCCCCTCGGAGTCACTGTGCAGATGGCCCCGCAGCATCTGTATTATCCTGCTATAGCAGCCGAATAGTCTCACATCCGCTGAGGGATACTTCTGGCTCTCCACGGCCTATTGACCCCTCGCTAACCGGTCCAAATGGGAGCCAATTTCCCACTATGAGAGGAGAGACAAACTCAAATACTATGGGGAAACCCCTCCTAGTCGGGTTGGCCGCGGGCCAAAGTGGGGCATCGCCCTCCCTGACAGGTCGGGACCGGGGGTTCTTCAGCGTTTCACGTACTACTGCCGGGGGCGCCGGAGAAGGTGGGTGGGTTGGGGGCGGGTACCAGCTCCATCAGCAGCAACCTAAGTTTTGGAGTCACTGATGACACCTTTCCTTCACCCCCTATTGAGGGGCGGGTCACCAGCACAGCAGCAGGACCTGGGGGGCAGCCCCTTTAACCAACAGTGGCCCCCTATTTGGGAAAAAGGCCCCCGGGGCCACCCCCAAGTTTAAAATTCCGCTGGACATAACTTGGCACCAAAACTGGATGTGGGGGCCGAAATTTGGGCCGAGTTTGCAGTGGAAAAAGTTTTTCCTGCCCGGCCAGAATTTGTGGCATCAGAGCGGTTTTTTTCATTGCGGCGGGGCCATCGTTACCCCAAGAGAAACCCCTTGTCCCCGGGAAATTTTTGGAACGACTGACCTTTGTCATGAGGGAATTTAGGCGGGATCGGCCAGGTTTTCCCACACCCCAAAATGTTTTAAAAAGGGCCTTTAAACCCTACATCGGCCCATGACCCCCTCACCCCAAACTGTGAGAAATGATCGGGGTTCAAACTACCTGCCTCGCCCAAAACGATCCCCCACCCGCCTGATCCCAAACACATCTAAAAACCCTTTCTCCCCCCGCCACCAACCATTTTTTCCCAAAATTATTTGGTTTTTGCCACACACCCTCCCAACCTCTGTCATTTTTGGCCACTGTTGCCCCTCATCCCGTTTGCTGTGGCGGGCTCCGGGGGACCTCCACACTGTGCCATTATGCCACCTCTGACCTCAATACGTTGCCCCTTTTGCCCCCCGCACCCCCCAAACTCCTCTGTCATTGTGCCACTCTGTGGCCTACCCCAAAGTTTTTCCCACCTTCCAGAATGTGTTTGTCCCAACTTTTCTGACCCCCCCCAGGGCTGCTGCTGTTCTGTTTGCCGTGACCAAGACATAATTTGTTTGTGCGATTTCTGTGGGCCTTTTTCCTTTTTTTTTTGCCCCCTTTCCAAAAATAACATTTTGCCACTGTCTGCCCTTCTTTGCTGCTCCCGGGCCGCCCACCTCCACTCTCTTTGCCCAATTTTTCCACCCTTTTGGCCTTCCCCATTTTTTCCCGGCCCCAAAGAATTGAATTTTTGCCACGGTTTTACCTAAATGCTGCTGCTGGGGGCTGCGGGCCGTGACCTACACACTTTTGGAAAATTGGTGCCCCCTGCCGGGACCCCATGCGCGCTGTGGTTTTTCCTGCCGTACCTACACACCTTAAATTGTGCGACTCGGGGCCCCTTTTTCCTTTTTTTTTCCCAACCCCCGAATGTCATTGTGCCCATTTGGCCCCTGACCTCTGCGTGTTTTTGGGTTTGTACCTTCCCCCTCTGCCCCATTGGGGCCACTCAGGGCCTCCCTACGGGTTTTTGCCACCCCAGAATGTTTTTTGTCCCCCTTGTCTGACCTCATGCTTCTGCTGTCGTGCCCCCCTACACTGTGTTTTTTGGGGCCACTGTCTGCCCCCCATGCTGCGCTGTGGCTGCGGCCGGGTAAACCTACCCCACTCTGGTCTTTGTGCCACTTTTGTGGCCTATTCCTTTTTTTTTGGCCACCCCCCAAATGTCATTTGTCCCACTGTCTGCCTCATGCTGCTGCTGTGGCTGTTTCCCCGTAAAAAAACCAACACACTGTAAATGTCCCCACCTTTTACTTCATGTTTCTGCTGCTGCTGCGGGTGCCGGACATCCAGACGGTGCCCACTGTGCCACTCTCTGACCTCATACGGGTTGCCCCCTGCCGCCGTCACCTCCATATCTTTTCTTTTTGGGGCCACTCTGGGGGCCTACCCCCTTTTTTTTGACCATCCAAAATTTGTCCATTGGGGCCACTGTCCTGACCTCATGTTTCTGCCGCCCTGACCTACACACTGTGTCTTTTGTGCCCTGTCGACCTAATGCAGCTGCGTGGCTGCTCCCGTGACCTAACACTCTGTCTTTTGTGCCACTGCCCGACCCCCCCCCAAGGCGCCCCTTCTTGCTAAATCCCGTAAAGAAACACAACTGTCATTGTGCCACGGGTCTGACCTCATGCTGCTGTCGGGGGCTTGTTTGCCGTGACCTACACACTGTTTTCATTGTGCCACTGTCTGACCTCTTTGCGCTGCTGGGGCTGCTGCCTTGACCTACACCTGTCTTTTGTCCCCCTTTGGTCGACCCCCATGTTTCTGCTGTGCCCTGATGCCGTGACCTACACCCCTCTTCATTGTGCCCATTCGTCTGACCTCATGCTTGCTCCGCTGCCCCCCTTCCACTCTCTGTCATTGGGGGCCACCCCTTGGCCTACAACTGTTTTGCCCCCCTCCAAAAAATCCCCTTTGGTTGCCCTGTCTAAACCCTCATGCTTTTTCTGCCTTTTTGCCTCTACCCGGGTTCTTTGGGTGCCACGAAAGACCTCATGCGGCGCTGTGGCTGCTGCCGTGACCTAACACTCTGTTTTTTGTGCCACTATGTGGCCTATTCCTTTTTTTGGGCCACCTCCAAATTCTTTGTGCCACGTCTGACCTCATGCGGGTGCTTTTGGCTGCTGCCCGGGTGACCTACACCACTGCCCAAGGGGTTCCCAAATTTCTATGACTTAATTTGGGGGCTGCGTCGGGTGGGGTGAAAAACCAACTTTTGTCACTGGGCCACTTCTTGCCTTCATGCTTTTTGCTCCTGCCGCCTCCCCTCATATCTCTGCCCATTTTTGCCAGTTTTGGGCCTACTTTTTTTTTTGCCACCTCCAGAATGCCCAATTTTTGCCACTGTCTGACCTCATGCAGCAGCCTGGGCGTGACCTACCACACGGGTTTTAAAATTTGGGGGCCCATTTTCGGACCTCATGGCGCTGCTGTGGTTTGGCTCCCCGTCCCTACAAAAACTTTTTGTCATTGGGGCCACTGCCCTGACCTCATGCTGCTGCTCGGGCTGAGGGCCGTGCCCTTTACACACTATGCATTGGCCACTGCCCGGACCTCCTTTTGCTTCTGTGTGGCGCTGCCGGGGGTCCACACACTGTCCCCTTTGGGGCCCCGGTCTGACCTCATGCTGCTGCTTTTGGCTGCTCCCGGGTGACCTACACCCCGTCAATTGGGTGCCCCTTGTAAGACCTCATGCTGCTGCGTGGCTGATGCCGTGACCTAAAACACCTGTCATTTGCCATGTCTGACCTCATGCGGTTTGCTGGGGCCCGCTGCCTGACCTCCACACTGTGTCATTGTCCCACTCTTGGCCTACTCCTTTTTTTTGGCCCCCTCCAAAGGTCATTGGCCATTTCTAACCTCATGCGGCGGCTGTGGCTGTTTCCGGGAAACCTCACACCCCGGGTTCATTTTTCCACTCGGTGGCCTATTCCGTTTTTGCCCCCTCCAAAGGTCATTGGGGCCCTTCTAGCCATACGCGCTGGGGCTGCTGCCGGTGACCCCCACACTTTTCCATTGTCCCACTGTCGGGACCTCATGCTGCCCCTGTGGCAGCTTGCCGTGCCCTACACACCGTCATTGTCCACTGTCTAAACCTCATGCTGCTTCTTTTGGGCTGCTGCCGAAAACCTACACACTTGTAAATTGTGCCTCTGTGGCCTACTCCTGTTTTTGGCCCCCTCCAAAAATACTTTGGCCACTGTCTGACCTCATGCTCTTTTTGGCTGCCGGGGGTCCCCGCACCCACACTTTTCACTAATGTTGCCCCCCCTTTAACCCCTCACCTTTTTTTTTTCCAAAGTTTTTTTTCCGCTGCCATGACTTTATCAGACTATTTTCCCCCCTCTTTTTTTTGTTCATTTTTTGCCCTTTTAAAAGTGCCCGGGCAATTTTATATGAAGCGCAAGAGCGGCGGAAAGTCATCTGAGTGTCAAAACTAAAACAAAACATTGTATGAAAACCAAAAAAAAAGCTCCCTCTGAAAATTTTTTAAGAAAGGGCCCAAGGGTTTTTACAGCACCCTGAAAGCTCTTGCACCCGGGAAATACTTTTTTTTTTAAACGTGATTCATCCCGAAGAAATTCAGAACGAAATTTTTTTTTTCCAGAAATCCGGCGAAGTGAACAAACCCGAATTTGGGGGAAATTCCCCATCCAAAAATTTAATTTTAAAAAAAATTGCAGCTTTTGGGTTAAAGGGAAATTTGGGTCAAATAAAAAGGGACCCATAGGGCCCTAAAAAAAAAAAACATATCATAAGAAAAAACATAAAAAATATGAAAACTAAAGCTGAGTTTGACGGGTTTTTTTAGTCAGAGTTTGCTGGGGGAAAAATTTAACTGAAATGTAAAAAAAGTTTAGCCCGAAAAAACACCCAAACTAAATTTTTCAACGAAATCAACCTTTTTTAACTAAAAGCTGCTGAAAGGGAGGACAAACACCCCTCCACTATTTCGGGCTATCGGGCAAGTATTGATATTTATTTCATTTATCAATCCTGTGCTTGCAGATTTTTTTATGTTCTGTTTTGCCTTTCGTGATCTTACACTAGCACAAACAGCAAAACATACATCATTCCTGCTCTTTGGAGCTTCTCATCCATATTGAGAGATTCTAGTTTGTTGTGGAGACTACTCTCTTACTAGATTTTCATTGTTTCCTACTTTGTTCATAGCCTTTTGTGTATTTTATGTATTGTTGGTGCATTTTATATTTATTAATTATTCATTTTCTGGTATTTTATATATTGCTCAAATTTATATTATTTACTTATTATTATGCACTTATTTTTATACATAGAATTGTTATTATTGATGATAAGCGATTGTGTCAACTATCGTTATCGATTCGATAGTCAATATCGGCAATTATCATGACGATTTCCGATAGTCGATAACAGATTATCGCCGATGACCATTAAAGTATATGAGAGAGGGACAACACCTTCATTCTTACACCCAAACAGGGCTGGAGAAGCTGGAATTAACATCCACAACAGTAAACTGGATTTGTGCTACATCTTAGGCAAGACAATTAGGCAACAAGAGTCACAGAAAAAAAGTCACACACTATTCACTGTCCATGTCTTGTACCACAAATGACCCATAAACCTGCATGACCCACAAATTAAAAAGTGCCAGAAGGCAGTATTATTTGAACCATCATTTTACTTGAACTGGACATTGACTATCCCTGTCCTGGAACGCAGCATAACCCCTAAATCTGTCTGACCCACAGATTAAAAAGTGCCGGAAAAAGGAGTACTTGATCCATCATTTTAGTTGAACTGGACATTAACTATGCCTGTCCTGGACCGCAGAATGACCCTTATTACTGTCTGACCCACAGATTAAAAAGTGCCGGAAAAAGGAATCTTTGAACCACCATTTTATTTGAACTGGATATTGACAATACATGTCCTGTACCGCAGCATGACCCTCAAACCTGCATGACCCACAGATTAAAAAGTGCTGGAAAAAGGAGTCTTTGAACCACCATTTTAGTTTAACTGGACATAGACTATCCCTGTCCTGGACCGCAGCATGACCCTTAAATCTACATGACCTACAGATTAAAAAGTGCCGGAAAAGGAGTCTTTCAACCACCATTTTAGTTTAACTGGACATTGACTATACCTGTCCTGGACCACAATATGACCATTAAACTGTCTGACCCACAGATTAAAAAGTTCCAGAAAAAGAAGTCTTCCAACCCCATTTTAGTTGAACTGGACATTGACTATACCTGTCCTGGACCGAAGGTAGACCATTAAACCCCGTCTGAAACCCCTATATTAAAAAGTGTCAGCAAAAGGCGTAAATGAACCACCATGTTAGTTGAACTGGACATTGACTATAACTGTCCTGGGCCACAGCAAAACCCTCAAACCCGCTTGACCCACAGATTAAAAAGTGCGGATAAAGGAGTCTTTAAACCACCATTTTAGTTGAACTGGACATTGACTATACCTGTCCTGGACCGCAGCATGACCCTCAAACCTGCATGACCCACAGATTAAAAAGTGCCGGAAGAAAGTAGTCTTTGAAGCAGTATTTTAGTTAAATGGACATTGACTATCCCTTTCCTGTAATGCAGCATGACCCAACAACCCGCACAGGTGCCCTTATGAACCATCAGCAGAAAATTTTGCAGTAAGAAATAAACTATATTAAAAACAACTTGTTTTCCAATACTGCTTCTGCTAGCGCTACCTGTCATTCTACTGGTGAAATTGTTCCACCGTGACATTAGAATGTGAAGCAAACGAAATAGATGTCCCCAGTAGATCAACGAGGCCTGTCTGAAAATCCTGCATTCTACTGTCAAGTGGGTTGGAAGAAATTACTGATCAAGGTGAGTGAGGCTGTAAACGTGGATCACACAGGTTCAGCTGGCAGGACGGACTTACAGTGGGTGTGGTGAGAGCAAGGGCTGGCGTCCGTCATCTATTAATACGCAGGTTCAGCTAGCAGGGCCAGAGTTACAGTGGGTGCAGTGAGAGCCAGGGCTGGTGTCCGTTATTAATTAACACAGCAAAAATTCCCTTATGACGCAGCAACGAAAAGAGTCGTGCTGAAGCAGAGTGTGGAAGCGGAAGTGTGAGCTAAAACCTCCAGCCTTCCTCAGTACACAGTCAAGACCTGGGTAGCGCTTGAGAAATTTCTGCCTCTGCGAGAGCGCTTGCCCCTCCGTATGAGTTCGGACCAATTAAGCTTCACTTGGGAAATGCTAGTGGTTGACGCTCTGTTTCACCCGGGTTTGCCTTTTTCTGGCATTCTTTTTCTAAATTTACTCAACATTTGGGGAAATTGTCCTCTGTTCTTGGGTGGCGAATTCTCCATACACCATGTCCTCAGAATAACTACATCTGTTCAGTTCCCCTGTACCTCCCTGTCCCATTCAGAGGAAATTTTGTTCAGCTACTTTGTACAGCAAGTTTTTGTAGTTTAATTCTAAAAACACATTGTTAAAATAGGTTGGAATCCCACCACCTCTTTGTTTCTCTTTTTGTTTAATTGTATTAAACAGTGTCCTACCTATTCCTGTTTTTGACAGCACCATGCCCCACAAATTTCAAACATCCCCTTACATGTAAATGTAAAGGAAATTTGTAAACCCTTTTTCCTTGGTGCGAATGTGCTCCCCAAAACAAAAAATGCCTTTTGGAATAATCTTGACAATTGTGAAGAACAAATGTCGGGTTAGAATCCACTTTTTTAAAATAGACCTGTGGTATAGCTGCATTTCATAGAAGCATGACCCAAAAAATTATAAAAATGACTTCTCGGCCACTGTTAAAAATTGTGAGGGAGAAATGTCACTTAGAAGCCACATTTCTGTTCAAAGGACATTGATTATAGCTGTATCTCACAACACCATGACCCCAAAACCATTGACAGTGTGAAAAATTTTAAAGATGAAGTGAGTAAATGGAATACGTTTTTTTCATGAAACCTTGTACAATTGGTGTCTTTTATAGTCTCCTCACCGCAAAACCAGCAAAATGACCTTTTGGGAACCGAGAATAAAAATTGCAGTAAGAAATAATCATTTAAAAAAAAAAATAAATTCAATGGGACCTTTTATGTTTGAAGAGGAATGTGAAGTAGACCAGCAACTAATCGGTGACCTCGGCAATTGGGGCCACAACATCATCAGACATCCAGGCCTGATTCATCTTGATGAAGTCAAATGATCAACATTATCTGTGAAACCGGGATGCTTTTGTCTGAAATGACTCCTCCAGCTGTGCTGAAGGTCCCTCGGATATGACGCTGGCTGCTGACGGGCCCAACACCTCTATGCGTGGCGAGCGAGCTCAGGCCATTCATCCATTTTGGATACCCAGAAGTCGATTTGGTCGGGAAAACATATCCAAAAACATGGGTGTTGAGACGCAATAGTCGCCCCACCATGATCTTAAGCCGTCTCTGTGTGTTTAGTGTGCCCCGCATTACATGCGTTTTGGGGAGGTGGTAAATAAGATTGCCAGAGGTCACCCTTAGGGTTCTGTCACAATGCCTGCGCTGCGCTACTTGGCACCCTACTGCTGTCACGTTGCTGACGTTGTTCCACCGTGACATTTGAAGAACGTGAAGCAGACGCAACAGATGTCTCCAGTTGATCCAGCTGAGCCCAGTCTTCCATTCCTGCATTTTACTCTCTATTTGGGTGGGTGGAAGTAAAGTGCGAGTTTTTTTTTTGTACCGGGATCCAGGAGGGTGGCCACCCAGTAACTGTTGTTCATTTTGATGGCCTTAATGCGAGGGTCATGTTGGAGGAAATGGAGCATCCAAGCACTCATGTGAGAGATGGAGCCTTGTTTTCCCAAGCCTCTGGGACGAGGGGAACAAGCAAACTGATCTTCCTCATCTTCCTCCTCCGCCTCAAATCCGTGCCAACCTCTTTCCAAGGCAGGGACATCGGTAACGTCGGTGTCCAGGAATACCTCATCCTCCTCCTCCTCTACTTCCTCCGCCACAGCTTCAACACAGCCCTGACTTGCCTCAGATGATGTACCCTGAGAGCTGAGGCGCCGCCTTGCACTAGACCTGGACCCCGAACCACTTTCTAATGAAGACCGATAAAGTTGTGAAACTGTCGGGCCTTCTGGATTCTATGGAGAGAAAGGCTCCGTGTTCGCATCTGTGTCCGTCTCCTCCTCAGTCGCTGGCGGGACCTGTTGTTTCAGAGTGTGCAACGATCGTTCCAGAACTAAGATCACCACAATGCTCATGCTGACAAGGGCATTGTCCACACTGACCATTTTGTTGGCTTCTTCAAAACTGGCAAGGATGGTGCAGAGCTCTTTCACCTGCCTCCACTCTCGGTGGCTCAACACCCCGAGGTCTGCACCGCTGCTTGTCAGGCCATGTGTCACTTCGTACTGTGTAATGGCCTTGCGCTGCTGCAACAATCGCTGAAGCATGTGGGGGGTGGAATTCCAGCGGGTTGCCACGTCAACAATGAGATGGTTGACGGGGAGACCGAGCTGACGCTGCAACGCAGACAGGTGGAACGAAACAGGGTGCGAACGGCGGAAATGTGAGCACAGACCTCGAGCCTTCTTCAGCAGGCAGTCCCAACCCGGGTAGCGCTTTAGAAATTTCTGGACGAAGAGGTTCATGACGTGTGCCAGGCAATGGATGTGCTCCAGCCTACCAATCTTAAGGGCGGCCAGGAGATTTCGACTGTTATTGCACACCACCTTGCCTGGCACAAGGTTCTTGTCACCCAGCCAGCGCTCGGTCTCGTTGCGAAGAGCCGTCCGCAGCTCCTGACCTGTGTGTTGACGGTCTCCAAGACAGATTAATTTCAACACGGCCTGGTTTCGATGGGCACGTGATGCTACCAGTGGACCTTGGGGTAAAGAACCCTGCACCATCCCTGCGGTTTTGAAGAGCGTACGTAGAGCCTGAGAACCACTGTTACCACCAGAGACATCCACCCAGCTCACCCAGTGAGCTGTCACAGAGATATAGCGGCCTTGGCCGTGCTTACTAGTCCATGTGTCGGTGGTAAGATGGACTTTGCCGGACACAGATGCAGACAACGCGCTTGAAATTTTAGGTGACACATGGCTGTCCAGGGCAGGGACGGCTTTACTGGAAAAGAAATGCCTGCTCTGCATCTGGTATTGGGGGCAGGCAAGGGCCATGACCTGGTGCAACCCATCTGTGTCCACCAGACGGAAAGGCAACATTAACAAGGTCAAAAGCCTGGCAATGCCGACATTCAGGCTTTTGGCTTTGGGATGGTTTGGGTTAAAGTGTTTCTTCTGCTCCCAAACCTGGTAGACAGAAGGCTGGCTGCTAGACTGGCCGCTGTACGGCATGCAGGTCAAACTGGTGGAAGGAGAAGGGGTAGGCTGTGTCTCTGGTGGTACTCTGGCGAGGGTGGAGGCTGAAGCGGAGGTTGATCCTTGCTCATGACGCTGAGAGACATAGGCAGCTGAGGAATGCTTGGTCGTGGCAGAGGAGAAGGAGGCGGAGACAGAGGGTGTGACAATTGTTGGAAGCCCGGGATCGGTGTGGCCTTTTTTCGCCAAGTGTTCCCTCCATTTTTACTCATGCATGTGACTAGACATGTTGGTGGTGGTTAAACACCTAAGATTCTTGCCTCTACTGATGCGTTTACGGCAAAGGCGGCGTATAACATCGCTGGGTGAATCAGAGGCTTGAGATGCCCCGGACCTTTTCGACGGCGATGAGCGAGGAGTGGTGTTTCCGCTGTTCATGGCTGACGGAATAATTTCAGTGGACTTGTGGGACCACCCTCTCCCTTTCTGAGGAGGGACCCGTACTGAGACTACCCCATAAAATGATATACTCCAGCTTGCTTAGAAGTAGCATTAAGCAGATGATCCGCAGCTTATACTTTTAAAATAAAAAAAAATTATTAATATTCCATTAAAAATGTGATAATACAGGGTAGGAGAGTTGTAATACAGCACCAGTGCTAAAGATTGCACGACGCGTTTTGACTAATACATATTCAAGCAAAAGAGTGCCAAGGAAACTTAAATAAAACTGACAGCTTTATTATAATCCACAATAAAAAAGGCTTCATGTAAGCACATAGAAATCATCCAATGTTGGGAAAAGGGGCATTTCATGCTCAAAAAAGGGGGGAAAAAGGGGATACGGGCCGGGACAGTCTTTTTTGGGAACTCGAAAGATTTTTCAAAAGGGAGATGTTGGGCCCGGGCAGTCCGCAAGATTAGCGATTTTTTCGAGGAGATCCCCCCCCCTTTCTCAAGAATGGTCTGTTTTCTTTTTTGAAACTCTTTTTTTTTGAAATGTGTCCCTTCCTAAATTGGAATAAATTCTATGTGCTTACATAAAAGCCTTTTTTATTGTGGTTTAAAATAAAGTGTCAGTTTTTTTAAGTTCCTTGGCACTTTTGTTTGGGAATAGGAAGGGATTTTAAAGGGTTGGGGGCCCCTGGATTGTCCCTTGAAAAAAAGGCTGCCCCAAAAAAAAAACAAAAAAGAAAAAAAAAGGGGGCCGGTTTTTTTAAAATATAATTGATTTAATACATAGTCTTAATCTTTGTGCCCGGTTACTGCAAAAACCCCAAACCCTTTAAAAAGGGGGGTAGCCCCGCAGATTTAACCATTGGATTCCAGTACGTATAATATTTTTTTTACAATTTATGCATTAAAAATATATGAAAAAAAACAAAAAAAAAAAAGAGAAAGAAGCACTTAGTTTTGGATATAGCAGATATGACTTTTCATTTGGGGCCCGCGGGTTTTGTGGGATTTACCTAATACAAATTTCCATTTTCCCCTCCCCGGCTAATAACTTTTTTTTTAAAATTTCCCACCTTTTAATGGATTGTGTTACTTTTTCAATACTATCATTTATGGGGTAGTGTCGCTGCCTTTGTTTTTCTATGAAATGTTTAGAACGTTTGACTTTACCAGATTTCCACTTGTTAGGGGATTCAGAAATTTGTGTTGATGCGGATTTTTAAAGGGAAAACTTGTACACCAATGTATTTTTAAGTTTGCATTTTATGATGTAATCTGATATCAAAAAATATTTTGTTTTGGGAAATTTTGTTATTTTCAAATTTGATATTGTTTTTTGGTAAACAAAAGGGGGGGGAATAAAAGGGGGGTATCAGTATTTTGGGCCATATATTTGAACATATAAAAATGTTGTGACCACCTTTTTGGGTTTACCTTGGACAGAAACCCAAATTTTTTTCTTTTTTGTTTTGGTCAGAAAAAAAAAAGGACTTGGAAAAAAAAGATGGGACCCAAATATTTGGACCTCGTTTGGATAAAAAATTTTATACCTCTCTAAAGTATAGTAGAAAAAATTTTGGTCCCTATGGAGAATGGGTAAGTGTTTTTTGTGATTTAACGTTTTTATTATATTGCGGTGAATACTGCGTAAGAAAGTAGTTTTCCCACTTTTTTGTTTTTTTTTTTGTTTTTTTTTTTTTTCTTTGAATTAAAAAAGGGGCTCACGTGATATTTTTTCTACTTTTTTTTTTTGTTTTGGTCGGTATCTCAGTGCTTTATCCTCGTTTTTTCAATCTTTTAAAGGGTGACTTGTTTTTTTGTTTTGGGAAAATTCTGTTGCAGTAGTAGTTTTCTTTTTTTTTAAATTTGTATTCCCCTTTTTGGTATTTTAAATTAATGCCCTTTGGGGTGGGGGATGACATGAAGTAGCCAACAGCATAAAATTTTCAATGCTTTTTAGGTTTACGTTAGGGTACTACGGGAAACCATTTTTGATGAGTAGAAAATTTGTGAGCGTTATATCTGGGGAAGTAAAATTATTGTAAATTAAATTTTTGGTGAAAAATTTTTGAAAGTTCATAGGAATTTTCCTTGTTAAGTAGTGAAAAAAATTTTAATTGATATCTTTTTAGGCCCTTTCCCCTTATCAGGAGGGGGTTGTAAAGAAACGCCCATACCCCTAAATATGGGAAGAAAAAGGATTATCTTCAGTAAAATTAAGTATTGGTTTTCCCAGATGCAATTTAGATATTAGCTAGAGGGGGAAAAAATTTTCCCCCCCCATAAAAGGCACCTGTTGTTGTAAATAAAAAAATATTATAAAACCCATGAAAAATTGTGTGTAAAAGGAATTGTTTTGGGCATTAATCAAAAATTTTTTTAACTGGGTGGGTTTAAAAATTTGGACTATAGCGACCCCAAAAAAATTTTGAGGGCATGAAAAAGAAGGTTGTCAGAATCATAGAGGGGAATAAAGTTTTTAAAGTCAAAAGAAACCCTTTTCAGGCAAGGATTCCAGATTTGATTTTCTAGGATACGGGTATGGGCGTATCTTTTAGATAGCCGGGGATAATGGGGGGCAAGTGGTTGGAATTCGAGTCCCCCCAAGCTCCCCAAAATGTTCGTTAAGACCCTATTCCCGTTTCCCAAAAGGTCGCCGGGGGGTGGGGGGAAAAAATTTTTTTGTTTTTTTGGGACAGTTTACAAAAATGGGTAGGATGGGAAAAACAACATAGGGCTTCAGCCAAATTTTTTTGTGATAGCTCCCAAATTGAATCCAAGGCCAATACTTTTTTAAAAGGGTATTTTGAAATTCCCCATGGGGGGTCCTTTTTAAAAAAACACGATAGGGGTTGTTTATTTTGCATTTTAGGGGTTAATTTTTTTTATAAAACCCGAGGTTCCGTATGTGTGGCCCCCCTTATCAAACTTTCTTAATAGTAAATTTTTTTTTTATTTTGGGAAAAATTGTAGGCCCTTTTCCCTTTTTGTAAAGTTTTGTTTTTTTTTCAAATATTTTTTTTTTGTTTGATTTTGTTTTTTGGGCCGGGGGGGGGTAATTTTTCTTCTTTATTCCTGAAAAATTTCACAAACCTTTTGGGTTTTACATAAGTGGGTTTAAAAAAAGGGGTTCGGAAAAAAGGAAAAAGGTTTTCTTGGGAGGGCCCCAATGTCCCAAACCTGTTCAGAGTGTAAGTCCCGTTGTGTGTAATGGCTTGCATTTTTCAAAAGTTAGGTAAGTTGGTGTCCATGTAGTTTTGCAGATTCCTTTGATATTTTTTTCATTTTTTCTTTTTGGACAGAAAGTTTTTTTTTTAACAGGGAGATTTTTATGAACTTTTTACATTTAAAGGGGAGTTTTGGTTTAAATATCAAATGTATTCGATGGAACGAAAACCCAGGCCTTTTGCTAGGGGGTGGATTTCTGCTTTAGAAAGAATTGGGAGCTTGGGAGATTCAAAACCCGGGGCCCCTTTGTTCGTTTTGGGGAATCTCCGAATGTATTGAGTCTTCTATGTTTTCGCCCAGCTTTCTTGTGTTGGAGCAAATTTTTCCCGTAAAAAAAGTTGCCATTTGATGTCATTTCTTTTTTGGGTGTAGTTTTACTTTAGGGCACTACCCCTGGTTTTTTCCTCCGTCCCGTGATGAAGCGCTCGCAAGGCCAAAATTTTGCTGAAAAACCATGTTGGATCCCCCAAAGGGCGTCTTAACTTTATCAACCAGGTGAGTTCCTCGTCCTGACCCTTCCCGCATCCAGGAGCTGCGGGCACAAGCAAAGGCACTGCAAGAGTTTTCCGGGCCGCCCGGGATTTTTTTGCCATTTTACCGGCTTCCTTCTCCCCCCTTTAATGGATAGACCTTTTTGGGGTCAAAGCAGACAAATTTTATCATCTTTTGGGCCCCTTGATTTTTTTTGAAATGATTTTTTTGTCAAAGAGGGCTTCAGGGAAAAAGGATTAAACCACGTGGTTTGGGGACAAGGGTTGACATTTGGGCTGCCTTTTTCTTTATTTTTGGCCCGGGTGCGACGAAAATTTGGGCCCTGACTGGGAGGATGAGGAAGGTAAGATGCTGGGGTGAGGTTGCATTAACCATGAAGAACAGGGTTGGTGACGCTGTTTGTTTTCTGAATTCAACAGGGCCCCCCGACCCAGGGGTTTGGGCAAAGGGTGACGGTCCTTTTAACCCACGATCTGCTGGTTTGCATGTGTGTTTTGCACTGGGAAGTAGCACTTTCTTCGTATTTTTACCTCCCGGGTTTTACAAACCCCCTTTTTCTCGCTTATACCTGATTTTTTCTCCATGTTCGGGAAAGATAAAAAAATTTTAAAAAGGTATGGAAGAGTTTTTTTACCGTCTCTTATTGAAAGGCGGCCCAAAACACAGCTTTTTTAAATCCCCCTTTTTTCCTACAGCCCAAATAGGATTAGAAAAAAGAAATTTTTTTCTATCGAATTAACCGTGAAATGTGGTTGGGGGGGAAAAATTTGGGAAAGGGGGAAAATCAAGTGTTTTCCTTTAGTCCCAGGGATTTACAACTGGGGCCCCGTGGATAGGAAAATTTATAGTTTTCAACAAAAAATCCTAATGTGCGCTATTGTGCCCAAACTGGTTTCACAAAACGCAATAAAACTATTCAAAAGTTACACGGATGAGAATTTGTGTTTTTTTGCAACAATGAACAGTTACTAGAAAATTTCTGTATCCAAATTTAAGTACAAGGTGGCTTTTTGAACAAAATTGGGGCCGCATCACGTGCTATACACCTATTTAAAAGTTATACGGATAAGAAAAGGTGTTTTTTGCACCAATTAAATTTCACCAAAAAGTTCCTAGAAAATTTTTTTGTATCCAAATTTTGTTCAAGGTAGCCTCTGAAAAAAATGGGCTGCACCCAAGTGCTTTCGTATTTATAAGTTTTACCCGATATGAAAAAGATTGGGTTTTTGCCCCTTTTCTTTTCCCCAAAAATTTCTAGAAAATTTTGTATCCAAAATTTTTAAATTTCAAAGGGGTTTTTTTTGAACAAAACCCGAGCTGAAAACCCCCGTAAATACAGCTTTTTTAAAAGTTTTTCGGATAACAAACAGGTTTGGGTTTTTTAAACCCAAAGAAATACCCAACGTTACTAGAAAAATTTTTTGTATTCCCAAAATTTTAAATACAGGTGGCTCTTTGCAAATCCCCGGGTGCAACCAAAAATGAAATACAGCTATTTAAAAAGTTCTTCGGATAACAACAGGTGGTTTTTGCACCAAAGAAAAAAAAAACCAAAAAAGTTACTAGAAAAAATTTTGTATCCTAATTTTAAAATACAAGGTGGCTCTTTGAAAAAAAAAGGGCCCCACCAAAGTGAAATTCAGTATTAAAAAATTATTTCGGATAACAAAAGGTGGTTTTTGGGACCAATGAAATTTAAACCCAAAAGTTTTTTTTAGAAAAATTTTTGGATCCCAAAATTTAAAAATACAAGGTGGGTCTTTTTTAACAAAAACTGGGCTGACAAAATGAAAAAACAGCAATTTAAAAATTATACGGATAAGGGAAAAAAGGGGGGTTTTTTTCACCAATGAAATCCCCCAACGTTACTTTGAAAAATTTTTTGTATCCTTATTTAATTACAAGGTGGGTCTTTGAAAAAAAAATGGGCTGCCCCCAAAGTGAAATCCAGCTATTTAAAAGCTTTTCGGGTTACAAAAGGGGGGTTTTTTCACCCAAAAAAATTCACCAAAAAAATTACTAGAAAATTTCTGTATCCAAAATTTTTTTAAAGGTGGTCTTTGAAAAAATGGGAAAACACAAAAATTAAAAAAGGGACAATTTTTACCTCCGGTGTGGGTGTTTCTGGTCCAAAAAAATGGCCAAAAAAAAAGCCCCTTTTTAAAGCAGGTTCAAGCAGGTTGGGTGCACACTTTTATACACCCTTTCCCTTTTCCCAAAAAACCCGTCTGTTGTCTGTTTTGTCCGGTTACGCCCCCCCAAAAATCCTGCGGTTTTCACAGCGCTAGATGTTTTTTTAAAAGTCTCGTCTAACTAACCCAAGAAAATGAAATTCTTAAAATTTTACCTATATTTAATGTTCACAGCCCAAAAGATAGTTATCGGGATGAAAAAAGAGAAGAACTGTGTCTCTGAGTGGCTGTAATTGAGAGAGCATAGCACACATTTTTCTTTTAGTGAGGGGACACGGGAAAAACCCCAAAATGAACAGGGAAAAAGTGGGTTTTTTGAAAACGAAAGGGCCCTGTGATTTTTCCAGGCCCGACAAACCCTGAATCACCGTCATTTACGTTTGCCCCCACCCCGCTCACCCCGGGTCTATGCCCCTTAAATGATTTGCTGACTGCCAAAATGACAAAAAGGCCGGAAAAAAGGCGGTTTGTAATAGATTATCGGGGATTGGGCACCTTTAAAAAAATCGCGTGATCGGAAAAAAAAAGGTCAAACCTAAAAATCGTTTCCCATTTTCAAAATTTGTCGTTTAAAGCTTAACCCTAGTTATTAGATTATTTTTGAATGCCCTTCATTTCCCGGGCAAATGTAAAAACCCAAGGGTTTCAAATACATAACAAGAGACCAGGAAGAATACAAGACTAGCAATAAATAACAAACTGATAACAAAGGAGAGAGAATCTTGTCTAACAAGATCTTACAATCTACAATGGAGAAGGAAGTAGACAGAAGGTAAGGATGAGTTTTTTTTTGGTTAAAAATGACAAACCGGATAAAATTTTAAAAATTGTAGGCTTCTCTGTAAGGTGGGCTTCCAGCTTAGTTTTAAAAAAGGGGGGTGAAGGAGGAGTTGATTTGTTGCAGGAAATAAAGTTTTTGAATTTTGGGGGGGTGCAAAAGTAGAAATTTGGGAGGGGTTATTTTGGGGCTGGAAGGGGGAAAGCAAAAAAATAAGTTCCTGTAAGAAATGGAGCTTGTGTAAGGAGAGGGATTGGGATTTTTCGGGGCCCGAGATGTTTTGGACGGGGGATTTAAAGTTTTTTGTTGGGCTGAGGGCACATGTTCCCCCCCCGCCTGAAACGGTGGGGGAAAAAATAGCGCCGTGGTTCCCCAAGGGTTTGGGCTCAGGGCGGGCTTGTAATGACAGCAATTACTCACCCCGCCCTGTCCCTCCTCTGCACTCTTTTTGTTGGCCCAGGGAAACGTCCCCGCTTTTCTAGTGTGTGTGTGAAACCCGGGTTTTCCCGGATTTAAAGGGCCAATGCGCTGGTGATTTGGGTACTTTCCCGGCAATTTATTTCCCTTTTATCCCGGGGCCCCTTCCAACACTTTCCCCCTGGTTTCAGTGGGCCCTTTTGGGGTTTTAGTGAAAAGGTTCCCGAGTGGTTTCCCCTTGCTATACCATGTACTGTACCTATTTTCTTTGGTCCTTGAACCCCAAAATTTTTTCCCCCTGTCCTGAATTTCCCGGGATTTTTCCCCAAATAAGGGGTAGCTTGAGATTCTGTTTCCCTGCCCCAAACCCGGCTGCCACTACAGGCATGTCTCACCAGAGGTAGTGACCTGGGGGTTCCCTTGCCGCAGCAAGTCCAACCCATTTTGCGGCAGGCTCTAGTGAAAACTAGTGGCACCTTAGACTCCGCTCCATGGTGTGGCTGACACCATCGCCTGCAGTGGTACAGTGGATCCACTACTCCAGCATTTTCAGTTTGATCCGGGCCATGGATCCCACCAAGGTGCCTCTGCCGTGTGTCGCTGACCTCACCAACTTTGTGGCCCAGCAGTCAGAGCAGATTGAGCAACAAGCACAGCAGCTGAACCAGCTCACCGCAATGAGGCAGCAGCTCGTCTCTACCCAGCAGCAGTAGTGTCCCTCAATGCCATCGGCTCCTGTGGTGTCTGTCAGCCCTAAACTATGCTTTTCAATGCCGATGAAGTTTGATTGGAATTCTAAGGCCTGCAGGGGGTTCATCACTCAGTGCTCCCTGCATGTGGTACTTATGTCCAGTCAGTTCCCCACCGAAAGGTTTAAAATGGCTTTTATGGTTAGCCTGCTTTCCGGAAAAGCCCTGGCTTGGGCAAATCCTATCTGCTAATCTCCCACTTCTATTGTTGACCAAATCTTGCCAAAATTACAGTTAAACCAGAAGTTTACATATACATACACAATATAAAAAGACACATATGTATGCTTTTCTCACTATCTTACAGGAAATCAGAATAAACCTTACCCATTTTAGGTCAATTAAGATTACTAAAATTACTTTTACATTATTTGCCAAATGCCAAAATGATGTGAGAGAGAATTTTTAAGGCATTTTTATTACTTTCTACTTTCATTAGTATTTGGTAGCATTGCCCTTAAACTGTATGACTTGGGTCAAACATTAAGCCCCTTTGTAACCAGTTTGGCAGTATGCTTCGGGTCTTTGTCCATTTGGAAGACCCATTTCCGCCCAAGCTTTAACTTCCTGGCTGATGTCTTGAGATGTTGCTTCAGTATTGCCACATAATCTTCTTTCCTCATGATGCCATTTATTTTGTGAAGTGCACCAGTCCCTCCTGTTGCAAAAACACAGCACAACATGATGCTGCCATCCCCGTTTATTCTCAGTTGGGATGGAGTTCTTAGGCTTCCAAGCTTCTCCCTTTTTCCTCCAAACGTAACAATGGTCATTATGGCCAAACAGCTCAATTTTAGTTTCGTCAGACCATATAACATGTCTCTAAAAATGTAGGTCTTTGTTCCTGTGTGTATTTGCAAACATTAGTTTGGCTTTTATATATTTCTTTTGGGGTAATTGCTTCTTCCTGGCAGAGTGGCCTTTCAGCCTATGTTGATACGATACTCGTTTCACTGTGGATAATGACACAATCTTATGATTTTCCGCCAGCATCTTCACAAGGTCTTTTGCTTTTGTTCTTGGATTGATATGCACATGTCGGACCAAGGTACATTCATCTCTGAGATACAGAGCTCATCTCTTTTCTGAGGGTTATGATGGTTGGACATTCCCATCTTGTTTGTACTTGCGTATAATTGTTTGTACAGATGAACGAGACACATTCAGGTATCCGGAAATTGCACCCAAGCATGATCCAGATTTGTGCAAGTCCACAATTCTCATCTTGATATGTTGGCTGAATTCTTTAGACTTTACCATGATGTTACACACAGAAGCAGTGTGCTTCTGCTCTGAATTAAAATACATCCACAGATCTGTCTCTAATTAACTCAGATGTTGCCAATAAACCTATTAGAAGCTTCCAAAGACATGACATCATCACATTGGCTGTCTCAAACAGTTTAAAGGCATGGCAATCCTAGTGTATGTAAACTTTTGACTTTGCAGAAATTATAAAAATGCCTTAAAAAATTATCTCTCTCATTTTTCTGGCATTTGGCAAATATAAATAATTTTGGTAATCCTAATTGACCTAAATCAGGTATTATTCTGATTTCATGTCAGATAGTGAGAAAAACATGCATATGTGTCTTTTTATATAGTGCATGTAAATTTCTGGTTTCAACTGTACCAAAGAATTCGTGGAACCCTGTACCACCTTGCCTGCGACAAGACATCTCGCCACAAATAGACCGGTTTGCCGCAACCTCTGTCCTTCCCCAATACTTCATGGTCTCATGTGATGATGGACTGCCATCCTTCTCCAGTAGTACTATTATTTGGATGGTCACTGTTCGGTTTTCAAAATGTCACACTTTGTTCCTCTGCTAGGCTTACCCTTTGCTCCACGCCTCCCCAACCTTTCTTCAGCACATGTGCTTGTGCTTCCGCTTTCTACGTTGTTTATGGACGGCATCCCCGCCCGCCGCTCCCTCTGTCGTTTCCTTTCAACGTTCCTGCTGTGGATATCCTGGTTCAGGATTTGATGTCCATTTAGCAATAGACATGCCAGTCCCTGCAACAAGCATTGGCCCATATGAAGGCTCAAACGTACAAGAAAACGAGACCTTCCCCGACTTTTGCTCATGGAGACAACGTGTGGCTGTTGGCCAAATACATCCGGCTCAAGATCCCCAGTTACAAACTGGGCCCTCACTTCCTGGGGCCATTCGGCCAAACAGCGGATCAATCCAAAGGTCTATGAGCTCCGGCATCCACCAACTATAAATATCCTGAAAGCTTTACATGTGTTACTGCTGAAACTACTAGTCCTGAACCGTTTATCTCAGAAAGTCATCTTCCTTTCTCCTAAAGCTGTTCTACCATTATTTTTGCAGTGAAAGAAATCTTGGATATGAAGATGATCATAGAGAGGCAACATTTTCTCATTTACTGGAAGGGGGTTGGGCCAGAAGAAAGGTCATGGAATCTGGAGGACAACATCTTGGACAGTGACTTGGTGCTGAAATTTCTCCAGTCCAGAAAGAAGGGAAGGCCAAAGGATTGAGGGGTACTGTTATGAGTTGCCCTGCAGCCCGCGTACACCACCGGGGAGTGTCGCCACTGTCCACACATCGGGCTGTGGACCCGCTTGTACTGTCAACAGTTATCATGATAGTGGGGAAGTCAACAGATTGAAGTCGCAGAAACCAGGTGTTAAAATGATCTAGAAAGGTGGTTGCAGGGGTAGGTGGTTGGCATGTGACAACCACTTGAAGGTTGAAGGGAGAATAGATGCAGACTGAGAGTATTTTAAAAGAAGGGAGAGCAAAGGTAGTAAAGGGTTCAAGACAAAAGAACAGATATCAGACAGAAGAAGATTAATCCCTTAACAACCATCTTCAAAAAAAGGCTCCAAATTTCAAATCTTGCCCAGGTAAGTATAGACCAGTAAGCTTAATATCTGTTATGGGAAAAATGCTTGAGGGGCTCATAAGGGACTATATACATGAATATGTAGAAGATTACAATATTATAAGTGATTGCCAGCATGGTTTTACTATGGACAGAAGTTTTCAAACCAACCTGATCTACTTTTATGAAGAGGTGAGTAGAAGTCTGGATAGGGGGCGGCTGTGGATATTGTGTTTTTAGACTTTGCAAAAGTATTTGACACTGTCCCTCATAAGCATTTGTTGGGTAAATTAGAATCCATTGGGTTAGAAGTAACAGTGTGTAATTGGATTAAAAACTGGCTATCAGATCGAACTCAGAGAGTGGTGGTAAATGACTTCTACTCTGAGTGGTCCCCTGTTATGAGTGGTGAGTATTGGGTCCTCTTTTAATTGATGTATTTATTAATGTTATTGTGGAGGGGATCAATAGCACGGTTTCTATTTTTGCAGATGACACCAAGCTATGTAGGGTAGTGCAATCAATGGATGATGCTCATAAATTGTAAGCAGACCTGGACACAATGAGTGTTTGGGCATCCACTTGGCAAATGAGGTTCACTGTGGATAAATGTAAGGTTCTGCATCTGGGTACAAATATCTGCAGGCATCATATGTCCTAGCAGGATAAAAACTTGGAGAAACGCTTGTTGAGAAAGATCTGGGCATTCTTGTAGATCATAAACTACTGAACAGCATTCAGTGTCAATCAGCTGCCTCTAAGGCAAGTAGGATATTGGTGTGTATTAAAAGAGGCATTGACTTGCAGGACAAGGATGTAATTCTACCACTGTATAAAACATTGTTGCGACCTCACTTAGAATATGCTGTTAAGTTCTGGGATCCAGTTTATAGAAAAGATGTAATGGAGCTAGAAAGAGTACAAAGACAAGCAACCAAACTTATAAGGGGATCTGAGCATCTTAGTTATGAGGAGAGGTTAGTAGAATTGAACTTATTTAGTCTTGAGAAAAGACGTCTTCGGGGGGACATGATTAACCCCTTACCGCCGGAGCCAGTTTTGGCCTTTCTGACAGAGCCCCATTTTTTAAATCTAGCATCTGTCACTTTATGTGTGAATAACTTTTTGACACTTTAAACTTTCCATGTGATTCAGAGCTTGTTTTCTCGTGACACATGGTGCTTTAAGATAGTAAGAAATTTTGGTCCAAAAAATGCTTGTTTATTTGTGAAAAATATCAAAGTATCGTGAAAAATTTGAAAAATTTACCAATTTCAAACTTCAAAAATGTCTGCGTGTAAGACAGTTATTCCACTCAAAATAGTTTATAACTAGCATCTACCATATGTCTACTGTAGGTTGGCATAATTTTTTTAAATGTCTTTTTTTATGACATTAGGGGGCTTAGAAATTTAGTAGTAATTTTCAAATTTTCAAGAAAATTTGCAATATACATTTTTTAGGGACCAGTCCAGTTCTAACGTGACTTTGATTGACCTGTATGTTAGGTACCCCTATAAATGACTTCATCTAAGAAACTACACCCAGTAAAGTATTCAAAACAGTGTTTAGGAAGTTTATTAACCCATTAGGTGTTTTACAGGAATTAAAGCAAAGTGGAGGTGAAATTTCAAAATTCCACTTTTTTTGTGGATTTTTAATTTTTATCCATTATTCACAAGAATACGGTAAATGTGATATTAATTCCCCAGATTCTGCCGTTTTCAGAGATATCCCATATGTGGCCCTAGTGCGCTATTTGGCTCAACCCCAAACCTCAGAATAGGAGGAGCACCTACTGGACTCTGGGGTCTCATTTTCATTACGATTTTATTTAGGCGCCATTTCAGGTTTGCGGACACCCTAAGGTGCTAAAACTTAATAAACACCCCTAAAAAGACCCCATATTGGAAACTACACCCCTTAAGGAATATACCCAGGGGTGTAGTGAGTACATCAACTCCACAGATGTTTAAAAAAAAATAGCGTTAGGCTGTGAAAATTAAAAAAATATATTTTTTTCCAACAATCTGCGATTTTAGCTGAAAATGCTTAATTTTTTACAAAGAATCCTGGTAAAAAAGCCCCTAAAATTTTGTTACGCAATTTCTTCCAAGTTCGGCAATACCCTACATGTGGGTGTAAACTGTTGTTTCAAATAGTCTGCAGTAGGGAGGGTGGACTAACCATAGGGCCTGTAGATTTATTAAAATGAATATGTATAATATATACAGAGGAGAAGTGGTTTATGGGAAGGGACTAAGACAATAGTGTACAGCACAATGGAGTATGTATTCCCAATGAATATTCGTATTGAACATAGAGGAGAAAAGGTTCATGGGAAGTGATATAGCTAGTAGTGTGCTGTAAAATGTAACACCTATTCTGCTTAGTCCGTTCTAGGTGAGCCACGCAGACGCAATAATATGAGAGAAATTTGACGGAAGTCCATCACAGTCATGGCAGATATCTCCATTGATACAGTACGCGGACGGCATGGTAAGATAGTTCGCAAGCCCGCTATGGAGATTGTGAACTTGTCTGAGGAATGTTGTTTGTGGGAACATAGTGGCAGCAGCAGCAAATAGTATTATTATTATTATTATTATTATTATTATTATTATTATAATAGATTTTAAAGCGCCATTGATTCCAGGGCGCTGTACATTCGAGGGGGTTACATACATTACATAAGTCATAACATTAACATAACATTACATAACGAGTACAGTGATAAGTGATAATGACAATTGGCACGACAGAGGGAGAGAGGACCCTACCCGCGAGGGCTTACAATCTACAAGGAGGGGGAAAGAGACAGGAGGTGAGGGGCAGACATGTCTGTGGAGGAAGGAGTGAAAAGTTTAGTGAAGGTTATAAGCAAGCCTGAAGAAATGGGTTTTCAGGTTGCTTTTGAAGCTGGTGAAAGTGGAGGAGAGTCTGATGTGTTGGGGCAGTGAGTTCCAGAGTGTGGGTGAAGCACGGGAGAAGTCTTGGAGACGGTTGTGTGAGGAGCTGATAAGGGGAGAGCAGAGGAGAAGGTCCTGTGAGGAGCGGAGAGTGCGTGAGGGGAGATATTTGGAAATTAGGGCAGAGATGTATGGAGGGGAGAGGTCATGGAGAGCCTTGTAGGTCATGGTTAGTAGCTTGAAATGAATTCGCTGGGCAATGGGAAGCCAGTGAAGGGATTGGCAGAGGGGAGAGGCAGAGGAGTAGCGAGGAGAGAGGTGGATAAGACGGGCAGCAGAGTTAATGATGGATTGGAGGGGAGCGAGGGTGCTAGCTGGGAGGCCACAGAGAAGGATGTTTCAGTAGTCTAGGCGGGAAATGACCAGGGCATGGACCAGCATTTTTGTAGCGTCATAGTTGAGGACTGAGCGGATGCGAGAGATGTTTTTCAGGTGGAGGCGGGAGGTAGAGGTGAGGGTTTGGATGTGTGGTTTGAAAGATAGAGCGGAGTCTAGGATTACCCCAAGGCAGTGGACTTGCGGGACCGGTGAGAGTGTAGAGCCGTTGACTGTAATAGAGAGATCAGGAGCAGGGGGTAGAGTTGGATGGTGGAAAGATGATGAGTTCTGTTTTTTCCACATTTAGTTTTAGGAGACGTGATGAGAAGAAGGAGGAAATGGACGACAGACAGTCAGGGATCCGGGAGAGTAGAGAAGTGACATCTGGGCCGGAGATGTAGAGTTGGGTATCGTCAGCATACAGGTGGTAATGAAAGCCATGTGAGGCTATGAGCTGACCGAGGCCAAGGGTGTAGATAGAGAAGAGTAGTGGGCCCAGGACTGACCCTTGGGGGACACCGACAGAGAGAGGCCGGGTGGAGGAGGTGGAGCGAGAATGAGAGACGCTGAAAGTCCGATCAGTGAGGTACGAGGAGATCCAGGAGAGGGCCAAGTCCGTGATGCCGAGGGAGGAGAGGATTTGTAGCAGGAGGGAATGGTCAACAGTGTCAAAGGCAGAGGACAGGTCTAAGAGGAGGAGCACAGAGTAGTGGCATGAGGCTTTAGCAGTTACTAGGTCATTAGTGACTTTGGTTAGGGCGGTTTCGGTAGAGTGGTGGGGTCGAAAACCAGATTGTAGTGGGTCAAGAAGAGAGTTGGAGGAGAGGTGGGAGGACAGCTGAAGATAGACATGCTGCTCGAGGAGTTTTGAAGCAAAAGGGAGCAGTGAGATGGGGCGATAGTTGGACAGAGAAGAGGGGTCAAGGGTTGTTTTTTTTAGGATTGGGGTGATAGTAGCATGTTTAAAGGCGGAGGGAAGATGCCAGAGATTAGTGATAGGTTGAAGAGATGGGTGAGGGCTGGGATGATAGAAGCACTGAGGTCTGGGATGAGTTGAGATGGCAGTGGGTCAAGACTACAGGTAGTGAGGTATAATATCAATATGTATGCAGGAGGGTGAAAGGGGGAATGGGTTTTGTTGATTCTCTGGTGGTTAATTGGTGAGCACCTGAATAGGGTGTGTACCTAACATGCTATAAAAGGAAATGAGCTTAGATCACATGGGACCGGATCTCTAACCCCTGATGAAGCCAGTTTAGCTGGTGAAACATGTTGGGGAGGTCAGGCATGACATTTTAAATTGTGATTTCTCACCTCTATCTATAAGTGGCACCAGCTGCAGAGGGTATCACAAGGAAACCGTATATGTTTTTTGTCCATTAGATTAGGGATGACTGCCCAAGTAGGATGCTTGGGATCCCTTACTGGATGTAGTAAATTACTGTATATATAAGGTTTTCCTGTTAATAGGTGGGGTTGCCACGTGCAAATAAAACCTACGCTATAAATCTGTCATGTTAATTAACCCGCATGGTAAACACCGTAAAAAAAATATAAACATATCACAGAATTGCAATTTTTGTCCATCCCACAGCAGATAAAATGGAAAAAAAGTGATTAAAAGCTCATATAAATGCAAAAGTGGTGCCAATTAAAACATCAGTTCATCTTGCAAAGAAAAGCCTTTACATAGCTCTGAATATGAAAAAATAAAAAAGTTATGGCTATCAGAAGATAAAAAGCTAATATTGTTTACACAATTAAACATTCTTTATTTTGTAAAATGCTTCAACAAAAAATTGCTATCAAATAACAATGCATAAATATTGATTTTTTGGGGGAAAAGACCTTTTGATCAGTTTTAAATCCCTTTTTTGGAAGGCAGGGTGAAGAAAATACTGCGATCCTAGTAGAGTTTTTTATTTTTATTTTTAACAGCGCTCGCCGTGCAGTATCCATGACAAGTTGGGTCGATACGATTACGGCGATACCAAATTTGTATAGTTTTTTTTATTTTGAAGCACTTTAAAAAAAAAAAAAAAAGTGTTTTATTGTGTAAAACAATATTTATGCATCTCTGTCTTCTGAGAGCCACAACTTTTTTTTATTTTTCCGTATACAGAGCTGTGTAGGGCCTCTTTTTTTGTGGGATGAACTTACGTTTTAATTGGTACAACTCTGGCGTTTATATGAGTTTTTGATCGCTTTTTATTCCATTTTATCTGCTGCAGTATGAACAAAAATCGCAATTCTGTGACTGTTTTTTTTTTTTTCTTTTACGACATACATTGTACGGGTTAATTAAAGTGACATATTTATAGGGTGGGTCGTTACGCACGTGGTGATACCAAATAATGGTACTTTATTTATTTTTGATCTTTTTTGGGGCGATTGGCGTTCGTAAAGGGGAAAGGGGCGATGTATGTTTTTATTTTATTTTTTGTATTTGTGTTTTATTTTTTTTACTTTTTTTTACTTTTTAAATTTTTTTTACTTTTCCCCAGTGGGGATCTGTAACAGCAATCGTCAGATTGCTGTTACCATGGTAGACCTGTACACAGCAGTAACTCTGTGTACAGGTCTACCATGGTACCTGCCAATCGCCATACGCACAATGCATTGATGCACAATGACGTCTCCAGACTACCCGGATGCATTCAGACAGCATCCAGGGAGTCTGGTAAGCGGACCAGTAGCGGTGCGGAGCGCCGTTACTGCGCCGATTGTAGGCAGGGGGAGCTCACTCCTCCTGCCTGCAGCTTTATTATCGCGACCATGACAGGTTGCGATAATAAAGCGTTAATCACCTGCGGCTGGAGCTCACTCCGGCCGTGGGTGATGCGGCATGAAGCCAGTGATAATTTACCGCTGGTTCCATGTCGCGATCGTGAGCGGCTCGCTCGCAAGCCCGCACCATCGCCAGGACGTATGCATTCGTCCATTTGCGGGAAGTCACTTCCCGCTAGGGCGTATGCATACGTCCAATGTCGGGAAGGGGTTAATTTATATAAATATATACATGGTCCCTTCAAAAAGTATGGGGAAAAATTATTTCATGTAAAGCCCCCTCAAAAGACAAGGGGACATTCCCGTCGACTAGAGAGAAAAGGATTCAATCTCCAGAGGAGAAAGGCATTCTTCACTGTAAGAACTGTAAATCTGTGGAATAGCCTGCCTGAGGAGCTGATTACAGCTGATTACAATATTAATGTGTATGTAGCTATGTAAAATTCTGGATCCTGGCTGGTGGCGGCTCCGGGGTCAGAGATGGGGTCTCCTCTGGAGCAGATTGGTTCTTGCCTTGTGGTATTCAGAGCATTAACCAGTGGGGAGGCTGGGCTTAAAATCCTTGTCTCAATCCCTTCACCCACTTTTTCCCCAACCTTGGTTGAACTTGATGGACACGTGTCTTTTTTCAACCGTACTATATAACCTTGGACGTGTCCAGGTCGTTTGGGGGTTAATGCAACTGGATGTATGGATATGTCCTGGGGGATCATGCAAAATCTAAAACAGAGTTCGTACGATCACTGTGGTATGTCAGCTGTCTATTACAAAAAACAAGCTCCTACCTAAGCTAAGCCGCATAATCATGCAGCTGCTGTCTCCTACCAGACAGCCCGGAAGATATAAAATGCCTTCCGGGCTGTCTGTGATGTCACCATGCCCACAGTGCATTGTGGGCATTGCCGGGCATGGTAATTGACAGTTGCCATAGAGACAAGTACACAGCAATAGGTTGTGTACTGATCTCTTTGCCCTATGGGGAAGAGTAAGAAAAAGTGTAAAAGTAAAAAAAGTGTAAAAACAGTAAAACAAAAAAAATAAAAATAAAATACAAACACATACACCGCCCTTTACCAATGCCATTCGCCCCCCAAAAAGATCAAAGATAAATAAAGTATGCTTATTTGATATTGCCACGTGCAAATAAAATCTACCCTATAAATCTGTCATGTTAATTAACCCGCATGGTAAGCACCGTAAAAAAAATATAAACATATCACAGAATTGCAATTTTTGTCCATCCCACAGCAGAAAAAATGGAAAAAAAAGCGATTAAAAACTCATATAAATGCAAAAGTGGTGCCAATTAAAACATCAGTTCATCTTGCAAAGAAAAGCCTTTACATAGCTCTAAATATGAAAAAATAAAAAAGTTATGGCTATCAGAAGATAAAAATGCATAAACATTGTTTTACACAATTAAAACACTTCTTTTATTTTTGTAAAAGTGCTTCAACATAAAAACCTATATAAATTGGGTATTCCCATAATCACTTGTCATGTGTACTGCATTGTGAGCCCTGTTAATCTAGGATTGTTATACTAGGATTGTAACATTTTCTTCACCCTGCCTTCCATTAAACGGATTTAACAGTGATCAAAAAGCCTTTTACCCCAAAAAATTATACCAATAAAAATGTCAAATCAACCCACAAAAAACAAGCCTCAACACAAATCTGTAGACAGAAAAATAAAAAAGTTATGGCTCTCAGACTGTGATGAAGAGAAAACATGTTTTCCTGTTTGAATAAAAAAGGGGTTGTATTGTGTAAAAGCAGCAAAACATATAAAAAATACAAATTGGGTATTACTATAATTGTATTGAACTGCTGAGTAAAACTAGCATGTCTTTTATACTGCATGGTGACAGTTGTAAAGAATAAAAAACACTATCAGGATTGCTGTATTTTGTTCAAAATGCCTCACATAAACCTTAATGAAATGTGATTGAAGCATCATATGAACCCCAATAATAATACCAATAAAAATATCAACTTATTCCACAAAAATCAAGCCCCTACACAGCTCTGTACACAGCAAAATAAAAAAGTTATGACTCTCAGACTATGACAACATAAAAGCAGAGTTTTTTCTAAACACATTTCTATTGTGTAAAAGTAATAAAATATAAAAACCTATATAAAATTTATTTTCTTGTATTTGTACTGACCCACATAATAAAGTTATCCTGTCATTTACACTGCACGGTAAACGCTATAAAATTTAAACCCCCCAAAAAATGGCAGAAATGTGCTTCCACCCCACCCCTCCTTTTTCATTGCCCAAGGCTAAAAAAATTATAGAACACCTGTGTATCCAAAATGCACAATACACTCTTAGATGAAATTTGTGAGGGGTGTTGAATCCAAAATGGGGTAACTTCTGGAAAGTTCACTCGTGTCGGCACTTTAGGGGCTTTGCAAATGTGATATGGCACCCACCAAAATCTGTGTTCCAAAAGCCAAATAGTGTTCCCTCCCTTGAATGCCCTGCCATGTGCTCAAACAGCAGTTTGGGTATTGCCAAACTTAGAAGAAATTTGAGGTGCTTTTTTACAGGATTCTAAAATTGTTGTAAACATTTTTTTAAAATTTTTCACAGTCTAATGCTAAAAGAATTTGTGAAACACCTGTTGGGTCAATATACTCAAAACCCCCTGGATTTTCTTAATGAGTGCAGTTTCCAATATGGGGTCTTTTAAAGGATATTTATTAAGTTTTAGCCCCTAAGGGGGTCCACAAACCTGAATGACGCCTAAAGAAAATTGTATTGAAAATGAAAACCCAAAGTCCAGTAGATGCTTCTCCTATTCTGAGGCTTGAGGTTAAACAAAAAACGCATAGGCCAATTTTTGGGGGATATCCTAAAAAATTGTAAAAATGGGGGAAAATAATTTTAAGTTGATATCCTTGGTAATCTACCATGTTCCAGAAATAATTGGTACAATTTAAAATCTGCAATCATAATCCCTTTAAAGGGGGTTGCCGTACAAGTTTGGGTTTTAAATTAAAAAGATTTTAAAAAAAACAAGCACTTTGCAATATTTTTCTTTAAAAAATGTCCTACTGATTTGGCTCCCCCTGTTAGCAGGGTGAATCAGCCCCCAAAACCCCTTATAGCACCGACCTGTTGATCCTACTTACTGGCTGTCGGTTTAAATGACCCTAGTCTTTGAAAAGGTCGGAGCAGAGAGCCCCTCCCGCACAGAATGCTTCGTAGTAGAGGGGGGGGGGAGGGGGGACTCTGCTCTTGTCCCGCTTCCTGGTTTAAAACCTGTGTGTGCCTGTTTCCCTCCTGCCCTCTACACGATAGTTTTGTACAGCTGACCCTGCTTTTACTAAAAAACATGGTGTTTTTGGAACGTGTTATATAATGTTTTCAGATCAGGCATGAAAATATTTTTGCTCTCTGTTTTAGTGAGACTCCTAGTATGTAAAACTTCCTTGTTGTTGCTGGGATGTGGAGACTTGAAGCTAAGCAAGGGTATAGGAACACTTGCATCCTCTCTGTCTGTTATTAGCCACCCCTTCAAAATTCCTTTACCTCAAGACAGCCCTCCCTGCAACAGCCCCTGGGCGGGAAACCCGGGTAAACTCGGGCAGAAAACCCCCCTCCCCCCCTTATGAAGTTACGTACTGCCTGTTGCTGATGGGAGGGGGGAGGGGAAAGCGAAGAGACAGCAAGAGACGCCCCTAGTTCAACTTACCACCCACGGGGACAGGCTAAAGTAAAATGAACAAACTCCAAAAGAAGTGCAGTTTCTTACATGGGGTAATTCATGGGGTATATAACATACAGGCCCCTCAAAACCATGTCATAACTGAACTGGTCCCTAAAAATCTTATTTCGCAAACCTTCTTGAAAATGTGAAAAATTTTACTAATTTTTCTAAGCCCCCCAAATGTCAAAAAAAAAATGTAAAAAAAAAAAAAATAAGCCAATTACAAAAACTTATTGAAAAATTTAGTTATAAATATTTTGGGGTAAATTTTTATCTTCTTGCACGCAAAAATTTTTTGTTTTCATAAATTTTTTATATTTTTCAAAAACAGGATTGTTGGACAAAAATTTTTCTTCTAACTTAAACCCAAAAATGTTTCCCGGAAAAAACAATTCTAAATCACTGGTAGGTAAAATTGTCAAAAAATTTTTTCTCAAAAAAAAGTGCACATCAGTTTAAAAAAAAATGGTTGTGTCAGTAAAGCCAAAACTGGCTGCTTCCTTAAGAGGTTAACACAGTCATCACGTTTGTTGTCAGGGCATGGGGTAGGAGTAAAATTTAAGACCCCAAAAAAAAAGAAAACACAGGAAAAGGTTTTGTTTGAAAGATTAGCCAAGTTTATTTTAGAGCTAGGAACGATTGGTTGTGTGAAATAAAGAGTTCAGAAAGAAGGGAGTTTTTTACACACAAAAACATTTTACAAAAAATGTGTTTCGAATGGGCCGAAAAAAGAAAAATTGGGGTTTGGGGATTTTAGCTCGGGAGTGCCCCGGGGGGTCGAGGGTGATGGGGGCCTCATCCGTGTATTGGGCCCCGGGGTCCTCTTTCCCGTGTCATATCTCGCCACCCCCGCTCTGCCTGTAGCTCCTCCTGCCGGCCGCTGCGCGCGCCCCCTCTTTAGGGTTGCACAGCTGTTTTGCTCAGATTTAAAGGGCCCGCGCGCCGGTAAAATTTGGGGATTGCCAACGGACCCTTTACAAAGGGCCCACCCCCAAAAGTGACCTTGAGATCTTTAGTGCCTTGTGCCATCGAAAAGCGTTTTCCCCGAGTTTTGTTATAACCTGTGTTACGAACCTCTTTTTCCCCCGTCCCCGACCCGAACCTTTGCTGCCCCGTCCCGACCTTGCGACCCTTTCCCCGAAAATACGACCTAGCCTAAGATTTTTACCCCGCAACACGTCGGGTGCAACCGCAAAAAGTCAGTCAGGGGTGCGACTTGGTAGACTCCTGCCGCAGCAAGTCCCCTTTTGCTTTGGGGGGCTATGGGGAATAGGGACCTTCTTAATGTCCTGGCATGGCTTTTTCCCTCGTTTGGGGGCCAGTGGGTCCACTACCCGTTCTTTAAAATGCATTTAAAAGGTTTTGGATAGGTATATGGGTGGCATATATTAGGGGAATAGGTTTGATGTTGAAAAGATTTCAAGGTTGGGGTGGGTTCAGTAAAGAAAGGGGAAAAAAACTGTAGGGGTGTGTGGAGGAGGGCCGGTTTTTGACATTTGTCCACCGCAGCAAGGAGAAACAAGAAAAGTGTTAATAGGTGTGATCGTGTTAATGCGTAAGCGGGTTGAGTGTATTTGGAGAGGAAAGTTTTAATGCTGTGAAGGAGGTGAACAGTGGAGGTCAAACAGGAGTGTAAAACAGATTGATGTAAATTTTTAAGGGTTTTTTAAAATATTTTATATCTAATGTGGGACATGGATGTTATTATTGTCATACTTATTGGTTTTTGTTCCCTTTTGGTTTTTCTGATTAAAGGGTGAGAAGGTTTAAAAAAATTTGTAAACGATTTCCAATTTTCAAGCCATAAAAAATATACTCCCGTTCATACATCTTTCAGAAATGAGCATAACCTTAATTTTGGCTGTGACTGGCATATTTTATCTCATGACAGCACTCTCTGAGGTGTGGAATCCACTTAAAAGAATTGACATGTCAACTCTTTTTCTGCATTGAAAATTGTGCTGAAAAGAAATCAGCACCAACAAAAATCAGCAATGTGTGAACAACAATTCTGATTTTCCATAGTAAAACAATGTAAGTTGGAATGCAGTCAAATCGGACGCTGATTCTGAAGCTGATTCAACACTGAATCCATCCCAGAATCACCATCCAAATCAGCCATGTGAACATACCCTTACAGTATGAAGAAATGTCTCATGCTTGTTTCTATACAAGGTAACCATCTAAACAAAGAATCCTGTATAAAGAGGATTAGGACAATTTCATGAGTCAAATTAAGCTCTGCATAGTAGGACTTCCAAAAACAGTATCACCCGAGTCTACAATGACCATGCCTAAGTCATTTGTTGCTAATACTCTCGTGCACCTAACCATGGAACAAATTGTAATAAAACAATGAGTGTTAACAAAAATTTATTTTCACTTTTCCTTTTTAAAAAAACATCTCCTTTAAAAAACTCCAAACATAAGAGCTTTTAAACTGCTGACCAATTGGATACACAACAGAATACATTACAAATGTCTGTTTCCAATATGGCTCACCTTCTCTCATGGAGGAAAACTTATCCTACTGCAGTTCTTTATAGTAGTGATGAGCGATTACGTTGACTATCGTCATCGGGTCGATAGTCGATATCGGCAATTATCAAAACATTTCCGATAGTGATAAAAGATTATCGCCAGACCATTAAAGTCTATGGGAGAGGGAAAAACACCTTCTTCTTACACCCAAACGGGCTGGAGAAGCTGGAATTAACATCCAAACAGTAAAATGGATACGGTACCCCCTTAGGCAACACAATTAGACAACAAGAGTCACAGAAAAAAACTGACAGACTATTCACTATCCCTTAAACCTTCATGATCCACAAATTAAAAAGCTCCGGAAAAAGGAGTCTTTTAAACCATTTTGTTTAATGGACTTGACTAACCTTTTGGACTGCAGTATGCCCTTAAACTGTCTGACCCCCAGATTAAAAAGTGCCAAAAAAAGGGTCTTTGAACCACCATTTTAGTTGAATTTGGACTTTGACTTACACTTCCTGGGCCACAGCATGACCCTGTGAAATTTTGGGAGCCCCCACCCGGGACCCTTTTTTGACACTACTTAACCTCAAAAGAAAATCCCCCTTATTCAAAACTGTTTTTTTAAGAGAAATTGAAGCCCCTCCTGTTTGGGCCCCCCAACGGTAGAGCCAGTGCTCCCCGTCTTTCTTTCTGGGGAACACGGAGGAAAACGCTGCCAGGGCCAACTTCCCGTGGGTGCGGTAATCCCAGGCTAATGTCTGTCACAAATTAACACGCAGGTTAAAGCTGCCAGGGCCGGATTTACAGGGTTCCCGGTTTGAGACCCCATCTATTATCATGGTTTTTGACAGCACCATCCCCCTAAATTTTAAAAACATCACCTTTGAGTAAACTCTTAAAACAATTGTGAAGAACAAATGCCCTGTTAAAACTACTTTTTATTTTTAATAGGACCTGTAGTATAGCGCTTTTCACAGCAAAAATGCCCCCAAAAAATCATAACATGCCCCCTTGGACCCAAACTGTTGACAATTTTGAAAAAAAAATGTCTGTTTAGAAACCACATTTTTTTAAAAATTAGGGAACCTGAAATTATGCGCATTTTACAGCAGAAAGGACCCAAAAAATTATAAAAATGTTTTTTTTCACCCACTTTTAAAAAAATTGTGAGGTAGGAATGCCACTTAGAAGCCACATTTCCCTGTTTCCCAAAGGACCTTTGTTTTATAGCTGAAATCTCAAAATTACCATGACCCCAAAACCATTGTAAGGGCGAAAAATTCAAAAAGATGAAGGGGAGAAAATGGAATACATTTTTTCATAAAACCCTTTGTACAATTGGTTTTCCTTTTTACATCTCCCTCACCGCAAAACCAGCAAAATAAAATTTTTGGGGGAACTGAAAAATAAAAATTGCATTAAAAAATTTAAATCATTTTAAAAAAAATTTTTCCCCCCAAAAAAAAGCCCAAATTCTTTTGGAAGGGGAAATGTGAAGTAGACGGAAATTTAAATTCGTGACCCTCGCAATTTGGGGGCCACAACATCATCAGAGATCCTTTGCCTATTCATTTTTGATGAAAGTCAAACATCCACATTATCTGGGGAAACCCGGAAACACTTTTTATCTTTTAATGCTCCTCCAGCTTTCGAAGGTCCGCTCAAAATAAAAAAGCCGGCGCGGGGCCGGGAAAAAACACCTCTTTTGGCGTGGCAAAGGAGCTAAAGGCCATTCATCCTTTATGGATACCCAAAAAGTTTTTTGGGGCCCCGAAACATATCCAAAAAAAATGGGTTTTTAAACGCAATTATTGTGCACCAGATCTTTAACCCGGGTCTCTGTGTGTTGAAATGTTTTGCCCGGGGGGGAAATTACTTCCCGTTGGTGAGGTGGAAAATTTAAAAGATTCCCAGAGGTAAACCCCTTTAGGCTTCTGCCACAATGTCTGCGGGCCGCTGCTGCCGCAAATGGCTATTTGGGCACTCTACTGCAAATCACGTTCTGACGTTTTTCCCCGGACATGGGGAAAAACGTGAAGAAAGGACGCAACAAGGGTCCCCAGTTGATCATAAAATGGTCCTCCAATTCTGCTTTTTAAACTCCTATTTGGGTGGGGGGAAAAGGAAAGTGCTGATTTTTGTTTTGAAACCAGGGACCCAAAGGAGGGGGGCCACCCAGAAAAATGTTTTCTTTTTGAGGGCCCCTTAAGCGAGGATCTGTTGGAGGAAATGGGGGCCTCCAAGCACTCTGTGAGAGAGGGAGCCGGGATTCCCAATCTCGGGGTCGAGGGGGCACAAAGCAAACTGATTTTTCCTCCTCCGCCTCAAATTCGCGCCAACCTTTTCCCAAAGGCCCAGGGATGTCGGTAACGTCGGGTGTCCAGGAATATCCTCCCCCCCCTCCTCCTCTGCTTCCCCCCGGCACAGTTTTTCAACACAGCCCTGATTTGGGCCTAGATGATGCCCCCCTGAAAAAGTTTGAGACGCCGCCTTGCACTAGCCCTGGCCCCCAAAACCACTGCCTAATGAAACCGAAAAAAATTGTGAAACTGTGGGGCCTTCGGGTTTTCTAGGAGAAAAAGGGTTTCCGGGTTCCACATCTTTTGTCCATCTCCCCTCCGCCCGCTGGTGGGACCTGATGTTTCAGATTTTTCAATGATCGTTCCAGAACTAAGTTCACCCAATGCCCCATGCTGACAAGGGGATTGTCCACACTGACCCCTTTTTGGTGGGTTCTTCAAAACTGGAAGGATGGGGCAGAGCTCCCTTTCCCCCTGCCTCCACTCTCGGTTGGGTCCCAACACCCCGAAAGGGCCGCACCCCGAGCTTGGGCAGGCCATGTGTCACTTCTCGTTGCGTAATGGCAAAAGGGGCCCGCTGGCCCCCAAAAATCCTGGAGGGATTTGGGAAAGGGGGGGAATTCCAGTTTGGGTTTCCACGTCAAAAAATGAGACGGTTGACGGGGGGGCCGAGCTGGGCGCTGCAACGCTCCAGGGGGACAACAGGGGGCGAACGCGGGAGTGTGACTTAACCCCCGAGCCCTTTCCTTTAGGGGCAATTTCCCCAAACCCCGGGGAGTGCTTTTTGAAATTTCGGTTACGAGGTTCATTTACTTTTCCAGGCAAGGGATGTGCCCCCCTACCAATTTTTAAGGGGGGGCCAGCAGATTTCGACCGTTTAAACGCACACTACCGTTCCTGGAAAAAGGGTTTTTTGGGGCACCCAACCAGCGCTTCCCCCTCTCGTTTGCAAGAGCCGTCCACCAAACTCCTGACCCCCTTTTTGTTGACCCGGGCCCCCAAACAGATTAAATTTTAACACGGCCCCGGTTTCTCTGGGCAAGTAATGCCACCAGAGGACCCTTTGGGGGAAAAATTGGCAACCCCCCTGCGGGTTTTTAAGAGCGGCCCGAGCCTGAGAGCCATCGTTACCAACCAAACATCCACCCCCGCTCACCCGTAACGTCACCGAGTATTTTTGGCCTTGGCCATACTTACTAGTCCAAATTTTCCGGGGGTCATAAAGGGCTTTTTCCGGGCCCCAATGTAACAAAACGCCCTTTAAAATTTTTTGATGACACTTGGGTGGCCAGGGGGAGGGACGGCTTTTTTGGAAAAAAAATGCCTGCTCAGCATCTGGGATTGGGGGGAAAGGGAAGGCCCTGATTTGGGGGAACCCCCCCCTGTGCCACCAGACGGAAAGGCAAAATTTTCCCAAGGGGCCCAAAGCCGGGGAAAAGGGTGAGATTCAGGGGTTTTGGCCCTTTTGGGGTTTGGTTTTTGGGGTTAAAAATGTTTCTTCTGCCCCCAAACCTGGTAACAGAAGGTGGGGTTCTAGAAATGGCTCTGTAAAAGGGGCGTGCAGGTCGTCAAACTGGGGGAAGGAGAAAGGGGGGGGATGGGTCTCTGGTGGGCTGGTGGGGGGACCCTTTTGGGCCCCAAAGGGGGAGGCTGAAGAGGAGGCTATCCTTGATCATGACCCCTGAGAAAACATGGGGACCCGAGGGAAAGCCCGGTGGTTTGGAGAAAGAGAGGGAGGCGAAAAACAGAGGGTGTTACATGGTTGGAAAACCCCGGGAACGGTGTGGCCTTTTTTGGCCAAGTGTTCCCCCCCATTTGAACGCATACTTCCCTGCATGTGACTAGACAGTTGGTGGTGGGTTTTAAAAACACCAAGATTTTTTTGCCTCTACTGGGGCGTTTAAAGGAAAGGCGGGATATGACATCGCTGGGGTAAATGAGAGGGCTTGCTCGAAAAATCCCAGGGTTGAGAGGTCCCGGACCCTTTTTTGGAAAAAGGCGATAAACGAGGAGCGGTTTTTTCCCCTGTCGTGGCTGGCGGAATTTAAACTCCCGTGGGCTTGTGCAAACCGCCCCCCTCCCTTTTTTTAGGGGGGAGCCATTTCTGACACCCAACCCCATCAAACTTCCCTCCTCATCCAGTGAAAAGCGCTCGGCAAGTCAAATTCCGCTGAAAAGACCACGTTTGGGGGTCGGGAATGTCTCATCATCATCATCATCACAGGGGAGTTTTCCCTTTTCCTGGGGCATTCTGCATTTCCCCGGAAAACTGGGGGGCTACCCAAGGGAACAGGCAAAAGCAAGGCGATGCCAAAACCGCCTGGGATTTTTTGCCGATTGATCAGCTTCCCTTTCCTCCTCTGTGCATCACGATTGGGGGGTCAAGCAGACAAAATTCCCTCCTCTTTGGGCCCCTTGATCTTTTTAAATGCCTTCTGGGCCCCAAATGCATTTTGTCCAAACAAAGAAAGGGCTTCAAAAAATTTATTATCCACGGGTGGGTACAAAGAGTTTGACATTTGGCTGCCTTCGTTCCCTGTTAATGGAAAACTGCGATGCTGATGAAAGACATTTGTTTGGGCCCTGGGCTGGGAGGACAAGGAGGTAAGACTGGGTGGGTGCAGGGTTTCATTTTAAACCCCTGAAGGGCAGATTGGCATGCTGGTTTTGTTTCTGGGGATTTACAGGGCCCCCGACCCCCGCGATGACAGGGTTTACGGTCCCTGCAAAAACCCACGATCCGCTGGCTTGCGGATTTTCGCCAGCACTGGAAGGGGGCACCTTCTTTTTGTATCCTAAATTCCAACCTACACCCCTCCTTTTTCTCACTTACCACCTGCATTTTTGTTTTTCCCTGTTCCGAAAGATAAAAATTTTTAAAAAGTAGGAAAAGTTTTTTAAAAGTCTCTTTTTGAACGATGGCAAATTTACAGCTATTCATAAATCCCTCTAATTTCCAAAAGCCCCAAATTGGATTAAAACTGAAATTTTTTCCCAGGGGAATACCTGTGAAATTTTGGCCCTTTTGAAAGAACCGTAAGACAAAATCAAAAGTGTTCTTCCCTTTAGGGCCCAAATTTACAACTGCCCATAGGAAATAGGAATTGATAGTTTTCAAAAAGCTATCCCTACAAAAATGTGGCCCCATCTGGGGCCAAACCCAGATTCATTGACCCCCAATAAAAATATAAAAGAAGTTTCAAAAGGGTGAGAAAAAGGGATTTTTTTTCAGCAAATTTACAAAAGAGAACAGGTTTCTAAAAATTTTCTATCAAAAATTTTCGTAAAAACGTGGCTATTTAAAAAAAAATAGGGGCCCACGAAAGTTTAATACATTATTTAAAAGTTTAAAAGGATAACAAAAAAGGGATTTTTGCCCCCAATGAAATACACAACCCTAACAAAAAAATTTCTGTTTCCCAAAAAAAAGTCAAGGTGGCTATTTTTAAAAAAACTTTGGGGGAACCAAAGTGCAAAAACAGCTATTTAAAAGTTTTACGGGTAAAAAAGGGTTTTTTTTTTGGGACCAAAAGAAATACAACAGTAGTTTTCTACAAAATTTTTGTAATTTCAAATTTTTAAATACAAGGGGGGCTCTTTTTAACAAAACTTGGGCCCCCAACAATGAAAAACAGCTATTTTAAAAATTATACGGGTAAGAAAGGGGGGTTTTGCCCCCTAAAAATTTCACATGCAGTTACTAGAAAATTTGTATCATAATATAAATACAAAGTGGGGCTTTTAACAAAAAAAGGGGTGGGGCCCAAAATGAAGAACCAAACCCATTTTTAATTTTATAGGAAAATAAAAGGGGGGTTTTTCACCCATGAAATACACCTGCAGTTTTTTAGAAAAAGTCCCCGTATCCTTTAAAATAAGTACAGGTGGGGGTTTGAACAAAACTGGGCTTGTTTAAAGTGAAAAACACCCTTTTTAAAAAATTAAAAAACGGATAATAAAAGGGGGGTTTTTCCCCTTTTGAAATACAACTGCAAATTACAGAAAATTAATGTATCCCCAATATAAGTACAAGGTGGGTCTTTTTAACAAAACTGGGGGTGGCGCCACAGTAAAAACACCTATTTTTAAAAATTATAGAATCCCAAAAAAAAAGGTGGGCTTTTTCACCAAATGAAAAAACACCTTTCAGTTTCTAGAAAATTTCTTATCCAAATTAAATTTCAAGGGGGGTCTTTGAACAAAAAAAGTTGCGCCAAAGTGAAAAACACCTATTTTTAAAAGTTTTTACGGATAAAAAAGGTTTGGGGGTTTTCACCTACTGATAAATACCCTGCGTTTACTAGAAAAATTTTTGTATCCTAATAGAAATACAAGGTGGGGTCTTTTTAACAAAAATGGGGTTTTCAAAAAAATAAAAGGTACAAAATTTTCACCTCATTTCGAGGGGGTGCTGGCCAAAAAAGGTAAAAAAAAAGCCATTTTTAAAGCAGAAATTTTAAAACAGGGGTCTTTGGCCTGGGACAATAAATACTCCTTTCCCTTTTAAAAACCTGCCCGGCCCCGTGTTTGCCCCCCCACACCCTCCCCCCCCTTCCTCCCCCCCCGGGTTTTTAAAAAGTTGGGCTAAGGTGCTTCTTTTAAAACTCCCGTCCAAAATTACTAAGACGAAATTTTTCTAATCTACCTATGTTCTAAAGTTCACAGCTATAACTAAGTTGTCTGTATAATAAAAAGAAAAAACTTTTGTCTCTAGCTGAGTTGTGTTGAAAAGAGACGTAAACACACGTCCTCTCTAGTGGGGAGACACTGGGAAAAACTGAGATGAACAGGGAAAAGCTGTTCAAACAAACGAGGTTTATGTGATTTTTTTCCCGCCAATTACAACCCTTTCACCCTCACAGTCATGACTTTGACACCCAGCTCACCCCGCCCTATGCTCAAGCTGATTTTCTGGCCGGGCCCAAAAAGACAAGAAGCGGTGAAAATAGCGCTTTGTAATAGATTATGCGGCAAAATTCTCACCTAAAATATCGCCTGATCGGAAATTTCCGATCAACCTAAAAATCGCTCATCCCTAATGTCAACAGCTCTTTGTGGCCGGATTATTCATTTAAAAGTATGTACGCATTTAATTGATTCACTTTAAACATTTAGGCAAGGATTAATAAACATTATTACAAAATAAATTTCTGTTCTAATTTTGTTTAATTTCAAAGATAAAACACGTTATTTATTCTGCTTTTTTACACATTTTCTAGGTTAACAACCACTTCTGTCTTAGCAGCAGGAAGGGACTAGGTGGCCAGGTTTTTAATAGCAGGCCTCTTAGCTTTCTCTTTGTTTTTATTGACAACTACGTAGTGTCAACGCCTTGTGCTGCCCCATCTGTCTGCAGAGCACATAGCTGCAGTAGCTGGCACATAAAGCTTCAGCATGTTTCTTTGGGTAATTTCTAAAGCAGCATCAAGACCACATATGTTCAGGCCAACAGTTCAGTAATGTCACTAAACTTTACTGAAGTGTCAATCTGCAGAGCCTTTACCAACCTGGGAGTACAGAAGGCGAGTCAGGAAGTAATAGCAGAGCAGCAGCGGAGGTGAGTGAAATCCATAGATAGAAAAACTCCTTTAACTCTTTACAAACATTTGCATTACATTTACGGTATAAGGTGGGTAAAGAAGCATGGAGAGGGCCAACCCCCAAAGGGCCCTCAACCAGTTTATCATTCAATTCAGCCGAATCTTTTTCTAGGGCTTGGATATAATAATGATAATGCCATACAAACTTAAAATATAAAATGTGGCATCTAAGGGATTAAAAAAATGTGCAGCGGTCCATTGACATGTGGAGTGCCTTATAAAGGCCTATATGCTTACCATCTTGCTACTTCTAATACATACTTGTAACAGGTAGGGAGTAATAGAAGAGACCTATTTGAATTGTATTTTGTAATACTACTATATTGCAGAATAATGTACAAGTGACTGTGTTCCCTAGTAATTACAGGGGACTACAAGTAAATAAAAACAATGAAAAAATTAAAACAAAATAATTTAAATTTAAAAAACAAAACTTTTTTTCCATTTTTCAACTTAAAAAAATAAAAAAAGATTAAACATAATTAATGTTGCCACATCCATAAAAGTCAGCTCTTTTAAAATATAACATCATTTATCTCATATGGTAAACATTACAGAAAAAATAAATGTCACAGATATTATAGCATATTTTGTCACAACCTTACAGATGTGTTTGTTTCATCCTATGCAATTTTGCCCAAATTGAAGACAAACCAAATAATAAATGTGTGCCTTCCCATTCACTCTTGGAAGAGATGGGTTTTCATACAATTGCCTCCAAGAGGAGAGACACTATCCTCTAGAAGGCGTTAAACTCTTACGAACAATAAATAGTTTAGTTTTTTTTTTATTCTTTTTGTCGTAAGAGGGTTTATTTTTAGTTAGATGAGTTGTATTTTGCAACTGTACAGTTTTGGAACACATCTAGGGCAACATATATGAAATAGAGCCCCGTTCACACTATTTTTAACCAAATCCACCCCAATATCAGGTGCATTACAGAGCACATGCGGCACTTTGTAATGGGCCTGAGATCGGGAGGTATGCTGGAGGCGTGTCGCACTACAATCGTATGAAGCTACAGACTTCTAGTACGACAAATCCAGGTGCATTACTGCTAGAACAGGTAGACCACTTTAAAAGTGGTTTACTTGAGCCTGAATTGTCGCTTTGTAGCTAGAAAGCACTAAATCTATGCTACAAATGCCTGCAAAAAATGGTGACTGGGTGCCAAAAATCATACATGTCGGCCCTTATGTATTGAATAACAGATATTTCACCGTTTCACTTTTTGTTTTCACAGTTTTCCCCATGCATATAAAACAACATGTTAAATGTATCCTAATAGCATAATAAGCTAAACAACATAGCAGTCCTGGGGTGTTTGATTGTAGGGGCACCAATGAAACTGCATTTACTTTCTATTATCTGGGACATCTTAGGGGTTAAAGGCCCAGGATTAGAGTTTGCTCCCATCTTGCACATTGCAAACAAGTGTCAACGGTATGCTACAGCTTACTTCTACTTTTAATGATCCAGCTATAGCTATAAACTATTTATTGCCATATGTTTGTGATGCTGTGTCTGAACTACCTTCTGCCATTTCTATGTACAGTATGTATAACACAGTGCTTATACAAAGGGCTTAGAAAACATCGTATAAGAGCAAATGGGAAATTCTAAAGTTTGTAGTAAAAGGTCAAGTAGTGGGAATTTAAGTAGTTTTCTATGAAAGAGAAAAACTTCTCAAAGGGAAGGTCATTACCAGAAAAAAAAAACCAAAAATGGTTTTAAAAATTGGCTTCCCAACTTGTAAAATATTTATGAATTTTTTGTATCCGGCATTGAAAGCTGCAGTGGAGCACAACAAAGCAAATGAGGAAAAATACATGTCGGGGTAGTTTAAAATTTTTTGGTTTTAAGGGGGGAACAAAAGTTTAAATTCAAAATTTTAAAAAAAATGAAGCTTATTGATGTACAGAAATGATGAACACTGCATTGAATTATTAAACATTAAGCGATATTTCCAACTTTTACACTTTTGGAGCGCAGAGCCATCCGGGTCTTTATCCAAAACAATTCCTTTAAATATGAAAAAATTTGTAATTGGATTGAACTGAAGCAAACAGCATGTGACTGAAGTCTGTCTTGCTTTCTTGGTCAACTTAATAAAGGGGAACAGTCATAGGGGCTTAGGGCCATTTGCATAAAATTTTGTGCTTCTAGTACTGTACACTGTTTCAACTGTTGATGATCAATTGCTGCAGAGGTTTTTGCAAGTGACTGGGGATATTTTATAAACTGGTTTTTGATGTCAGGCGGCAAATTTTAGAGTTTATGCACTATATTTTCAACCTTCCTTGAAATTAAATGGGCTTTTTTATGAAAAACTGAACGTGAGACTGTCCTTGTTGCCCAACTGTTCAGATCTCAGCTTTCACTTATTTTAGTGCTCTGAAAAAATGAAAGCTGAGCTGTTTGCTTTGGGCAAAAAAAATTACGTCGTAGACAGTTTTCCAAAGGCCCATGGGTCCGGTTTGGAAATGGTTTTGGTCTAAGTCACTTTTTTCCCCTAAAAAAACCTTTGGGGCAAAATGGTTTAGACCCAAAAAACCATTTCATAATGTGACCCTAGTTTTTTTTTTTTTTTAAAGAACAAAAACCGGCTTGGTTGGGCGTGCGGGCGGCCAGCGTAAAGAGCCCCCGGCTTCCCCGCCCTATTACCCTTTTTGTGCTTCAACGGGCGCCCCGCCCCCGGGGACCTCGGGGGAGACAGCGCCCCAAACTGCCGCCGCCCCGTTTTAGGAGGATATCCCCTGCGGTCACAGGATCACATCTCTCCCCCCACGCACCCCAGGGGAACCCAAAAAGGGCGGCCGGCGCGCACGCCTCGGATGACATGGTTGGTCCCCCCTGGGACTTCCCCCTCCCGGCGCCTAAAGAGCCTACCTACCCTGCCATAGATTACAAGGCTCTGGCACTGGAGGTAGCCAGAAACATCACCCCAGGCCTCAAGGAGACTCTGGAAGCAACGCTGCAAGCTACGCTGCAAGCTGCCCTGGTTAAAATCAATCAGGGCCTCCAGGCACAGGGAGCGCACATAGAGGAGCTGGAGCAGAGGGTGCAACAACTGGAGTCTGATAATGACTCACTCCAGAACAAGCTATTCCAGGCCGAAACATCTTATTCTACTCTGTATGAGAGAATGGAAGATCTGGAGAATCGCTCCAGAAGGAGCAATCTGAGGCTGGTGGGCCTCTCAGAACAAGTCAAGCAAGCTGAATTACAAGATATCTTCCAAACTGAAATACCCCGAGCTCTGGGCCTCACCAGGAGCTGCAGAGTGGAAAGGGCGCACCGCGTTGGCCCAGATAACCTGGCCAGAGAAGCACGTCAAGGCCGCCAGAGCCAGAGGCCCCGCACAGCCATTGCTAAATACCTGGACTATAATGACAAGCAAGGCATACTCCAGGCATACCGAAAGCTTAACGCTACCCTCACCCTCAGGGGCCAGAAAGTATTCCTTTTCGAGGACTTTTCTATGGAAGTGTCGCGGCGCAGAAGAGCGTTCAGCAAACTTTGCACCACCCTCTATCACCAAGAAATACGTTTCCAAATACTGTACCCGGCCACGCTGAAAGTATTCCTCCCAGGGGGGGGTCCTAGATCCTTCACCTCACCAGCAGAAGCGGAAGATGTCTTAAAGGAACTTCTGGGCACTGAACTGAAGAACCCACTGTCACCCTCCAGCAGGAACAGAGCAGCCCGGCGCCGAGGGACAAACACCCCTACTTCGCCGCGATCCATCCCTCCGGCAGCTGTACGGGAACCAGCAACGCGACGCATCCTACCGGAATCGCCTGCAAAGAGCCCCACCTGATATCTTCTCGGGCCCTGCCTTGAAGAGACTTTACCTAAAGGGTCGTGAGTAATGCGAACTTTAACCCCTTCTGGAAACTTCTAAATTCTTAATTCTCACTAGAACCCAATAGAGAATGTCTGAGTCTGACACTTACACCACTAGTTAGAGGGGGTAGAGGACCTTACTTACCCTTTGATAAGGAACTCCGTATTTAGGGATGCCTTGACTCTGTAGTCTAATTTGAATGTTAACCTGAGTTTTGAACTTTAAGTCTAACCCTAATATTAGCTTTAATTCTGACTCTAACTGTGGTTTATCCTTAACACTCTCCCTCGAGGATATAGCTATAGTTACAGTTATAGATTACGGATACTACCATGCCGTTATAATCATATCACTTGTAGCACTGGGAGGTGCACTTACCCTTCCTCTGGTGTGGGGGACTGGTTCCGGATATGGCACGATCTCTGATCGGCTCCTCTGGGCCCATCTGCCCGCCAGAAAAAAGTGAAGTCCCAAGGCGCATAAAGAGAGCTGGCGTTGATGGAAAGCTATCTCTCTGCGTTTTACTTCCTCTGTTTTGTTATTGTGTCTGTTGTTGTATAAAGCTGCTGGAGTCCCGCCTGTTCACAATAGAGCCCTTTTTTTTCATTT